>JAJGST010000088.1:0-97212 GCA_020746105.1 Trogon surrucura
GTAGCCCACCGGTGGGATTTGTCGTTGTCTTGACCGGCTCTCCGACAGGACCCTCTTCATTCCACCATCTCGGAGTTCGTGCGTGCTTCTCAACAAATGGCAGCCCGAATCGGGACTTCATCATATCCAAGAGAAGTACCCCCCAGTGAGCCGAACGGGGTGATGAATTAACTGACGCGTCCATCCTCGCCCTTCAGGAAACAGGTACGAGGACCGCGGCCGGGGGACAAAAATGGGGCAAAACGCAACACGATCGCAACAACTTCATCATGATGTACTGATGTGTATTGCAAAGGAGCGCGGTTATAAGATTAGCTCACAGAAAGTGACTCTGTTACTTTTATGGATTGGTCGTAATTGCCCCTGGTATCCTGAAACAGGATCTTATGAAATTAAGGATTGGAAACGTGTAGGCGAAGAGCTAACTAAAGCACAACATGCTGGTCATGACAGTTCGCCTGATAATATAGAGACATGGAAAGCGTTGTTTGCGGCGTTGCGCTCACCGAAACCACGCGCTGCTGATGCTAGTTCTGAGAGCAGTGTGGCGAGCACTGCGGGCTCTGTTGCTACAGACCTCACTAGTGATTTAATTGACTTAGCACCTACGCGGCAGACAGAGACTGCAAGTCAAACGAGTTGTGTAAACCTTTTGTCCTCTCAGACTGAAACGGCGGTACAGACGAGCCAGATTAATCTCACAAGTTTGCAAGAAGGATTTATGAGTGGCTATGAGTGAATTGCGCTGAGAACTGGGGATCCGGAGGAGGACGACAGTTCCTTTGATGTTGGTCCTGGCGACCCCGAGGCAGAACCCAACCTTTATCCTCCGCTCACGCCGAATAGAGCCATGGTGGCATCTGCACCTACTGCTCAGGACGTTTTTTCGGGACTTTCAGAAAAAGGAAAGGGGCTGTCAAAATCTGGCTCGCAGCTGTGTCAAAATAAGGGTCAGATGAACTCTCTTGTTCCACTCAATTATCGACCCCCACCCTATGCACCCTCTCCCTTATCTTCTCCACAGGTTTGTCCAGCACCGCCTTCTATTACCAGGGTTCAGATTTCCTTGACAGATATTTTAACCGATCATGATGAGCATGGTTTCCTTAACACTGACTTTTTTCCTCAGGTAGTTAAAGCTATGCCAGTAGTTATGCATACACGGCCGGACGGGACTCAGGCACCAGACCATCAACAGATTTCTCATAGCATGTTGAAAGAGTTGCGGCGTACGGTTGCTGAATCGGGTATTCAATCATCCTGTGCTGAAAATTTAATAGAGACAATGAAAGAGGCTTTTCTTATGGTTCCTCATGATTGGAAGGTGGTATTTAAGTTGATTTTAACACCCAGCCAATATACAATTTGGTATGTAGAATACAGGGAGTTATGTATATCCCATGCTACAGTAGCTCAAAATAATAATGCTCCAATTAACCCGGATCAGCTGTTGGGGGAGGGTCAGTTTGCGAATCCACAGCTTCAAGCTCATCTCACTACAGAACTTTTACAGCTCGCTGCTCAATTAGCAACAAAAGCTTTTAAAAAGATTCCTGACATGAAAAAATCAAGCAAACCTTTTAGTACTATCAGGCAAGCTAATGACGAACCTTACATTCAATTTATTGATAAATTACAACGAGCTATTGAAAGACAGGTAGATGTACCAGCGGCAGCAGAGGCATTATTAATGCAGCTTGCTGTGGAGAATGCTAACGCGGACTGTAAAAGAATTCTGGAGATGCTGAGATCCACTAACAAAACAGCTACTATTACAGATTTTATTAAGGCTTGCATGCATGGGGGATCGGATAGGTATAAGGCTGAGTTGATAGCATCTGCACTGGCTCAGCAGCTTACAGTAAATAAAGCAAGTGTCAAATGCTTTACGTGTGGACAAGAAGGTCACGTAATGAAAAATTGCCCTATGAAGGGGCCAGCAGGAACAATGAGAAAACCGGGTACAGTGTGCCCTAAATGCAAAAAGGGGTTTCATTGGGCTACTCAATGCCGATCTAAATTTGATACTCACGGCAATACTTTGCCTCAATCGGGAAACGGGACGCGGGGCGCGAAACCCGGTGCCCCAAAATCCAACAGGGTTCTCACAGTAGAGAGGAAAGAAGACTCACAGACTTTGCCTTCAGCCGAGCGACTGCAGGGAGCGCCGGCTTGGACATAGAAACGAATGAATCGGTCACCTTAGAGGATAATTCAGTTACTTTAATATCCTCTAATTGCAATGGACCATTGGCATTCGAAACACATGCTATATTGTTGGGACGATCCTCAGCATCAAAAATGGGTCTTTTTGTGCTACCAGGTTTAATTGATAAAGATTATCAAGGAAATGTGAAAATAATGGTGTGGACACCATCACCACCCTGTTTTATACCAAAGGGACAGCGAATCGCACAGCTAGTGCCTATACCTGACTTAACCAGTAATTTACCCTATGCTCAGAAAGAGCGAGGATCCCAGGGTTTTGGTAGCTCCGGTCAGCCCTCAGTGTTGTGGTCACAAACTGTTAGAGATTCTAGGCCCATGTTAACAGTGAAAATCTTAGAGAAACGTTTTAAGGGATTGATTGATACTGGGGCAGACGTTACCATAATAGCTAGCCATGAATGGCCAGAGGACTGGGAATTAACAACTACTTATGCAACTGTAGAGGGCATTGGGGGTATACAAATTCCACAACAATCCTTAAAACTGTTACAAGTTACCGGGCCGGATGGTCAAATCGGATACATTAGGCCGTTTGTAATGAAAACCGGCTGCACTTTGTGGGGCCGAGATTTATTAAAACAGTGGGGATTGACATTGTCAACAAATACATCAAAGGCACCTTTTTCATAGGGGCCATTGAAACTAAACAGCCGCGATTAAAATTGACATGGCTTACAAATGAGCCCGTTTGGATCGATCAATGGCCCTTAAAGCAAGAGCGGCTGATTCATGCACGGCAGCTGGTGCAAGAACAATTGCAGGCAGGTCATATTCGTCCTTCCACTAGTCCCTGGAATACACCTATATTTGTGATACCTAAAAAATCAGGTAAATGGCGCTTATTACAAGACCTCAGAGCTGTTAACTCAGTCATGGCCAATATGGGAGCCTTACAACCTGGAGCCCCTAATCCAGTAGCAATACCTGAAGATTGGCTGTGTTACGTATTTGATCTAAAAGACTGCTTTTTTACAATTTTGTTACACGATGATGATTGCAAATATTTTGCATTTTCAGTCCCAAGTGTTAACAATAGTGAGCCAATGGATAGGTATGAATGGATTGTCTTGCCTCAAGGAATGAAAAATAGTCCAACTATATGTCAATTCGTGGTCGGATCTGCTTTGAAACCGGTTAGAGAAAAATATCCTCATGCATTGATCTATCACTATATGGATGATATATTGATAGCTCACATGGATGAGATTTACCTGCAACAAGTCTGTTCCTTTTTGATATCATCATTGCAAATGTATGGTTTACAAATAGCACCAGAAAAAATTCAAATAGAAGCTCCATGGAAGTATTTAGGGTGGAAATTAACCAAGGCATTAGTTTGTCCACAGAAATTAACTTTGAATCAGAGTATTTGTACTTTAAATGATTTGCAGAAATTATTGGGGACCATTAATTGGATTCGTCCTTCTTTGGGCATTACTACTGAAGAATTATCTCCTCTTTTTGATTTGTTAAGGGGAGACTCGGATTTGAATTCTGAGAGGAAATTAACTCCTGAAGCAAAGTTTGCCTTAGAAAAAGTAGCCAATAAGCTACAAACGAATTTTGCTCATCGTTACAATCCAAACATTGAATTAAGGGGATTTATAATTAATGCTCAATTCCAGCCCTATGCTCTCTTGGGGCAATGGGATCATGAAAAGCTTTATATACTTGAATGGGTTTTTTTGCCTCACACATCTCCTAAATCAATTTGGAGCAGAGTTGATATGGTAGCAGAAATACTGATTAAGTTGCGACATAGAGCATCGTGCATGTTTGCAAGAGATCCTGATATACTACATCTCACTGTGTCAAACTTATATTTTACAGCATTACTGGAAATGTCCTTGAATTTGCAGATTGCGTTAGCTGACTTTCTAGGGCGGCTGGAGTTTAATCTCCCCCCTCATAAAGCATTGCAGTCACTTTCAGTTATGCCTTTGCGTGCCACTCCTATAGCCAGCCCTGAACCGCTGCCTGGAGCACTGACTGTTTTTATAGATGGCTCCAGCAAATCGCATAAAGCAGTGGTGGTTTGGTACGATGCTGATATTCAAGACTGGAAAAATCACATTGTCCTGCAAGAAGGTTCTTCACAGATTGTTGAGCTGCGTGCTGCTGTGGAAGCATTACAGCTCTTCTCATCTCAACCTGTAAATATTGTTGCTGATTCACATTATGTGTATGGCCTTTTGTGCAGAATTGAGTTTGCCTTTTTAAAACATGTTTCTAATCGTGTTCTTTTTTATGTTGTTTCAGAAATTAGGCTTACTTTGTAGTAATCGGATACACCAATACTTTGTGACACATATTCGTTCTCATTCTAATCTGCCTGGCCCGTTAGTCTAAGGTAATGCTCGGGCCGATTCTCTGGCTGCTATGGCTGCTGTTCCTGATGTATTAGGACAGGCTAGACTTTCGCATGCTTTTTATCATCAAAATAGCAAGGCTTTATCCAAAGAGTTTAACATAACATCTCGACAAGCTCAAGATGTTATTTTGTCATGTCCAGATTGTCAAGCGATCATGCCACTGAACTCTAATATAACAGCAGTCCCTCGTGGTCTTGCTCCCAATGACGTATGGCAGATGGATGTTACGCATATAGTTGAATTTGGTAAACTGAAATATGTGCCTGTTACTGTAGATACTTTCTCATCTCTTATTGTTGCCACAGCGCACAGTGGTGAAAAGTTTAGAGATGTTCGACTGCATTTGCTACGTGCTATTGCCACGTTAAGAGTGCCATCACAGATAAAAACGGATAATGGTCCAGCTTATGTTTCTAACAATTTTAAAGTATTTTTGCAGGAATGGGGAATATCCCATGTGACGGGGATACCTTATTCACCAACGGGACAGAGCATTGTGGAAAGAGCACATCTCACGCTGAAAAGAATGTTACAGAAACAGAAAAGCACTGTCGTTGGGATGTCTCCACATGAGAAGTTGTCCAAAGCAACGTATGTGTTAAATTTTCTGAATATATCCAGTTTTGATATGTTAACTCCTCATCTGAGATCTCAGAAAGAAAAACAGAAAGACTTGCCAAAGCCTAATGTACTGTATAAGGACATTCATACTAATGAATGGAAAGGTCCGGTACCTCTGTTGACGTGGGGAAGAGGTTATGGCTGTGTTTCTTTATCCACAGGACCTTACTGGCTGCCAGTGAAACGAATTAAGCCATTTAATGACCATGATTTGGTTCCTATCCCGCATGATGTGGCTGTGCAGCATCCTGTTACTTCAGTAGCGTAGCAGCAACACGACCGTGCACTGGGCCTGCCTGTTGAATCCCTTTGTTTTTCCCAGTGACGTGATGGGACCCTGAGGTACTGATTACCAACGATGACATGGATTGGACTGGCAGAAGATGGTTACGGCTGATGGCAGAGCAATTATGGGAAAATGTGACTGTTCTCAATGTTACCTGTTGTATTGATATGTATCCTCCTTGTGTGACTAACAATGAAACCTATATTGGTTGTGTAAGACTGTCTAATCAAAGCCACATAACAGGTGTTAAGGTTCATGGTACTAACCAGCAGAGTGATCTTTCTTTAGCTAAAAGCAAGACGGGGAAACCAGCTGCCCTTTGTTTCGTTAGAAGTGTGTGATTAAGGATCAAATTGATAGGGAGACTCCCTTGCATTCTTCCTTCAGCCCTGGCCAAGCTGTGAGAAGAATTCAACGGAGCAAATAACACCAGATGTTCCCGCATTCAATGTTATGTAAGGTTGTTTATTTAATAGTATAAATGCTGGACCCTCTTGCAGCGACTTCGGAAACCTCCCCTACGAGTGGACGCGCTGCGTAGGACTTCCCAATTGTCGGGAGGGTTCTCCAGAAACGTCGCTGCAACAGGGGCTCCCCAGCGACTGCGGGTCTGGATGATTTAGGGATTTGTGTTTAATAGAATTTGTTGTTGTGGGAAGTGGTTTGTTTTGTTCTTTTTCGTTATAGTCAACGATCTCACCTGAAGTGCTGCCCAAGGGGTCCGAAGAACTGAAAAATACATCTTATGACTTTGATGGTGATCCAAAAAACAAAAAAGGGGGAATTGTGGATACCCTACATTTTAGTTCGCTGTGCTGGCAGCACTGCGTTGCAGAGTTATGACTTTCGTCCTTGAGCTCTTTCCTAAACAAGCACATAACTCTTGCTTGCTAATTATGAAAAGAGACCCTGACCAGCCAAGTACAGCTCGTGTTGAGAGCTTGTCCGTGAGAATGAACAGATAAGGTGCTTCTTGTACACAAGATGTGCATGGGAGTGAACGGGAGAGTATGATCAAAACAGACCTGGGAAACTCTGTTTTCCCTGTGTGATAAGAGAGTGATTGAAGGAGTACATGAGCTAATAACAACCCTGGCTGTATAGTCTGATCTCTTGTTTGCAACCCAAAAATAGTGCTTCGTGCTAGTAGGTATAAATATGTGTGCCTGCTTGCAATAAAGTGAATTCCATTTTCCACCACCTCGGAGTTCGTGCGTGCTGGCTTCCTCATTTTTCTATTAAGAAAACTGCACTTGGGCTGCCAAAGCACATCACTTGGGCAAAGTGAAGAAATCGAGGAAAGACAGAAGATAATAACATACTCTTAGGAGGTCATGGGACACGAATATTTAAATATGCTTTGTAAAGAAGAATCTTAGTATGATTTTTGACTGGTTAGAAGGTAAACTCTGAGTGCTCCCTTGCATCTTGGAGTGTGATAAGAGTAAGGATTTTACTGTAAGGAATTGTACCACGACCTAAGATTAATGGTAATAGTAGAGGTGCTGATGTGTTTGTTTATCAGAAACTATGAGCAGTTGAAACACTGCTACGTTGTGCCTCCCCTGTCTTTGTTACAGGTCAAGTAAGAGAATGTATTGTCAAAGAAGAGCCTGTTCTTGACCAGAAGGTGTACGTAAAATACTCTGTGTATGAATTTCCTGAAATGGTACATTTTGTAAAATGGCAAGCCTTAAGAATGGGGGAGAAATGCTTTTGTCAACTGAAGAAATTGCTGACACTGTCAAAAATATCGAATTATCTTTATTTTGGTAAAGGAGCTTGCTCCAAACCTGCCACCCCAAAACCTGTGTCGCCCACGAAGCCCCAGGATAAGTGCTTGCCAGTGCCTGCTGTGCTCCAGGGCCCAACCTGGTCACCTGCAGGGGAAAGACTTTTCCCTCCACTGGGATGCCAGTGAAGCAAAGAGGATCCATCCAGCTGCAGCGATGCATTTAGGTTACTTAGCCTGCTGAAGGCTGTGTGTTTGTTTAGATCAGGAGAAAAGAAATCATCTCAGGAAGGAAAGAGAGAGTTGAGATTGTTCACCCTGGAGAAGGCACCGGAGAGACCTTATTGCGGCCTCCCAGGACCTGGAGGGGGCTACAGGAGAGCTGGAGAGGGACAGCTCGCAAGGGCGCGGAGTGGTAGGATGCGGGGCAGTGGTGTTAAACTGCAGCAGAGTAGGTTCTGCTCAGATATTAGGAAGAACTTTCCTGTGAGGGTGGTGAGACACTGGCACAGGTTGCCCAGAGACGCGGGGGATGCTCCGCCCCCCTGTAAGTGCCCAAGGCCGGGCTGGAGGAGGCTTTGAGCAACCCGGCCTGGTGGGAGGTGTCCCTGCTCCTGGCAGGGGGTCGGAACGAGATCTTTAAGGTCCCTTTGACCCCAAACCATTCGCCAACGGAATAAAAACAAGGAGCGAAGGAGGGGCCGAGGCGCGCCTGCCCTGCCCTTCGTTCCCCGGGCGGACACTGACCCCGCCGGCGGTGCGGGTTTTACAACGGGAAGCCCCGTTTTTGGCGGCCCCGGCGGGCGGAGATCAGAGGGGTTACCCGTTCCGCTTGCAGGGGGGAGCGCTGGGACAGCCGCTGTGGCACCCCAGCACCCACCGACACCTGCCCTGCCCGGCGGCCCCCTGCCGCCCCGCCGTCCTCGCTCCTCCACACCCCCTCAGCCCATCGCCGCGGGCTGAGCTCACGCCCCCTCCCAGCCGGCGCGTCCGCCGGGCCCGGTCCGGCGGCGGCAGCGGCGGGCGGGCGGAGGAGGGGGCTGCTGAGCGGCGTGTGCCGGGGCCACCGGGCGGCGGGGAGGGGGGCGGGCGCTGCGGGGGTGTCGGGTTCGAGCGAGGCGTGACCCAGCTGACGGGCGCCGTGCGGAGCCGGGCTGCGGGCGCGGAGCCGGCGGGGAGCAGCGGCAGCGGGCAGCGGCGCACGGCGTCGGCGAGCGGGTCGGCTCTGGCGCGGCGTCTCCTCCACCCCCTCGGGAGCCGAAAAGTTCGGCACATGCCGCCCAGAGGTGCCTTTTCCCATTTTAATTGCCTGGGTTTTCCGGGGGGGGGGGTGGGGGGGGGAATAAAAGGTTTGTTGGTATCGCTGGTGTAATGAGTTTGAGTTCGGCTTCCTCCAGCACTGATCACCTGGGGTGAGACGTTTTGGGGTGTGAGGGCTCTCAAAGCACCCTCCGCCTACGAAATATTGATTCCTCTAATTAGTTGACATACCCCTGCCCTGTGTAGTCTCAGTTTATAAAACCCCAATGTCAAGGTCCAGAGTGTGAGAACCCTGGGACAAGCATTTTACGCAGCCCCTGCCGTTCCTATGGATCACGTGGAGGGCGATGTGAAAATTTCTCTTAATTCACCCAGTGGAAGTGTAATATTTACAGCAGCTACAAGGAGGAGAGGAAAGAAACCCAAACCTCCCCAGCAGGTCGTCTTTTAAGTTTGCTTTCTTTTCTTCCATCACCCTGATGACTGTAGGTGTGTTTGAAGCCAAGGAGGCAGAAGAGTAGTTTGAAGGATTCATCCTTTTTGTCTGTGGCAGAACTCAAGTGTGTGTTTCCAAGGGGAAAAAAAACTACGTTAAGACACAATTAAACTGACCTATCTGTAGGTTAGCTGCTCCTGTCAAACTCTTCTCAAAAGCCAGAGTTTTGTTACATGCTCTTCTCCTTCAAAGCTGTCTTACAAAGCCTGTTTCTGTAGTTAAGGTGAGGCAACAAATTTCTACCAGGTGTTTTAAATCTCTCTTTTCAATAGAGAAGATACAGTTAAGTCTTCAGGAATTGCAGTCAGCTATAACCGACTTGCCCTGCACAAATCCTTAATGCTCTTATGTCTTTACTTTCACAAAATGCTGGTTTTGTGCTGGGGGCAGATGGGGTGAGGTTTCTGGTGGGCTCTGGTGAGTGTTGCTGTTACTTGCACTTGTATCTCCCAGCTCTGCTGTTCCCTCTGTGAATTCATAGCCCGACATGTGAACTTGAACCTTTGGCAGAGAGGGCTGAGTGGGGGGACTGGGAGGTGAGCTGGGAGCCTGAGCTGCAGGCACGTTTTCATTGTCCTCATCAGCTGTGAGGATGGCGGGTCCGCATCGGTACGGTGATGTGACTGAATGCAAACCAGAGCTCACAACTGCTGGTGAGATTTATTTATTTGTTTTTTCTATCCAGGGAAGTAGGTTTGTGGGCACTACCTGGCCAGAGCTCAGTGTTTCTGCCTAGTAAGACCAAACAGCTTTTGCCAGTCTTCTGCTCCAGTAACTGCTTTCCATCACCGTGCTGGTGCTGCTGAGCATTTTGAGTGAGGATGGCAGAAAAAACTTCTGTGCTCATTACTGGCGTTGCTTTTGTGCCAGTCCCTGTGTGACTGTTCTTCCCAAGTACCTTCTTTACTACAGAGCAAAACTATAGAAGCCCAATTAGTTTCTTTCCAACCCAGACTGTACTTTTAAACTCAAATCTTTTGTTAGGCCTGCCTTTGCCTTTCCCAGCTACTCCTGAGCCCCTGTCAAGCTTGCTGTGCACGCCGGCTCTGCTCTTCCTGTGAGGCTCCGAGTGCAATTGTTCTCAGCCCTTTCTATTCCAGAGAAGTTTGTAAAAAGAAAAAGCACCGATTGCTAAATATTGAGTTCAAACCCCCTGACAATACCCTTGCCTTTCTTAATTACTTTCCTGATGATTAAGGGTTGGTCCATGTTCTCCCAGGGTGGATATTGCTTGAGGACAGCTGAAACAGACCGGGAGCGGGACTGGAGTTGATTTCGGAGTCTTAGCCACAGGACTGCTCTGCTCGCAACCTTTCCAAGGCACTTTGTAAAGCTCCAGGCAGAAAACTGTACTTCCAGCTGAGGCTGTTGGAAGCATCTTCCAGGAGGCTTGTGTATAATTAAGACTCGGGTGAAATTCTTGCTGCTGACTCGCAAGAGCAAAGTTTTGTGGAATCTTCCTACAGAGGGGAACTTGTCTCCAACCTTTTTAGCACAAGGTAGTAAAACTTCTTTTGCTTCAGTCCCTCACACCAGACACGCACAGACACGCTCTCTCAGGTTTGCCTGCACGTTAAATACCTGATGTTTTGTGTGCCTGAAGATCAAGTAATGGAGTGAAGTGCTTATCTGGTGTGTGTAATGGCGATACTAATCACATTAGTTTTACTTCTGCATTTGTAAATATCCAATTAAAATACCAAGCTTGAATAATGGAGGAGAAATGCTGTTGTCAACTGAAGAAAATGGTAATACTGTCAAAAATACCAGAGTAAACTTATTTTGATAAGGGAGTCTGTGCTTAAAACCTGCCTCTGGTTGTTAGACTGTGTGGATTGCAGCCTGCATAATTAGGAAACTTTATTTTGGAGGGAAAAAAACCCCACACAGAAAAAATTGTTTTCATGTCCACTTAGTCCTTTATGCCAAAAGCAAATAATACGGATCTATCTTTCCCCTACACCCCTAGAAACTCTTGAATCATCAAAGAACATTTATTACTGATTAATGTTTCAAGAAAAACTATTGGTATGTTAATAGTAGTACAGTGCCACTGGGGAAAACAGGCACAGAAACTTAATTAGAATATGGGCACTGTGCAATTCTATAGTTTCGGTTTTTCTGTTTTTCTTTTTTTCTCCCCCTTCTTCTGCAAGGGGAAAAGCTCTGCATGTTGTGCTAAGCTAATACAGGGTATGGGAGTGAGGAGGGAGAAGAGGATGTGGCTGCAAAAATCAGGTAGAGAGTCTTGCGGGAGTATGGGGTTGTTTGCGGTGTTGGATCATTTAGATGGATTATTTTCTTTTTCTTAGTCCATTTTTAGCAAGGTCTGAAGAAGAGTGAGGTTGGCAGCAGCCGTCATAATTGAACAATCTTGGAGACTTTCCTTTTCACTGACAGTCTGAAAAAAGACGTGGCGGGTTTCTTGGGAGCAAACAACCATCCGTGTGTGTTTTAGTGCGGTAACTGAGCGTGTTGCATTAATGCTCAAATAAAAACCTCTGAAGTTGAACCCTTGCTGCCCACTTCAAACCCAGGTTCTCTTTGTCAGCGCTTTGAATCCGGCAGATGCAGGTCCTGGTGGTCCTGGTCTGCTTTTTTAGGAACACGGTGAGCCAGAGGGTGGCAGTGGGCTTTCCTAGTGCTTGGGTTTATGTTCAACCACAGTCTGTCAAACTCACGCACTTTTGTTGCTTCTGGGCATTTAGCAGATACTCTAGGATTTTCTTCAGCTGCTGATTTAATTTTTTTTATTTTTTTTTTTTGGCTCAAAATGGGATTAAATGCCACTGTGTGAGGAGTCTAAAGCAAATGACACCTGTTTATTCATGCTGCAAATGACCTGGCTTTCAGAACAAAAAGCCCAAGTAAACAAAGATGTCTTTCTTGTCACCCCAGACATCCATAAAGTGACACAACGTTGGCTTGAGCTCCAGTTTATTTTGTAATGTAGTAGCACTCGTGTTAAATTTGTGCCAGGCTCCCTGCCTGTATTGACTGGCATTGGTAAACTAGCGTTAGTAAAAATGTTTTAGTTTTGATCTTCCTAACTTTTTAAGTTACGGTTTACAAATGCAGAAGTTAAAGAATAACTTCCATCCCTGAAAGCTCCATATAAAGCAGCAGTTTCCTACTTGCTGTTGGTTCTCTGACCCTTCAGTGAAAGTGTCAGGAAGCAGAGGTGCAGTAGCACTGAGGGGAGTGGTAAGTCTGGACAGCTGAGAGTGTGGTGAAGAGGCATTTCTTTTTGCTGAGCTGGGATATCCAGAAATAGGCACGTACGGTTGTACAGACAC
The DNA here is from genome assembly GCA_020746105.1 of Trogon surrucura. NCBI lineage: Eukaryota > Metazoa > Chordata > Aves > Trogoniformes > Trogonidae > Trogon > Trogon surrucura. The sequence continues at coordinate 12,293 of JAJGST010000088.1, forward strand.
CCTGTGTTTAGCTCCTGCTCCTTGGAACTCATGGAATCACCTGCGCTTGGTTCTCTCCAATGGTGTTTAATTGCATCAAGGACACTGAACTGGTCACTGCTTGGCTGATGTGCAAGGGTGTGTGAAAGCTTGCAAAACTTTTTTTTTATTATTTCTTCTTCCCCTGAACAGAGCGTTTGCTGAAGATGACCCTGGAAGAAAGACGCAAAGAGTACTTAAGGGATTACGTTGCATTGAAAAATATTCCAACGTGGATGGAAGGCTTAAAAAGTCAGAGCGAAAGTGATGGTGAGTGAAATGGGAGTCTTTTGAACCCCGGGCCATTCTGTTTTCTCAGTTTGAAGTTCCATGTAAGAGGGCCACGACTTGGAACCCGTGTTGTTACTAATGGTGGCAGCTGAACATGGGGACAAGAGCTCTTTGGGGGCAGGGGTGACAAACCCCAACAAAATTTCTGAAAGCCTCATTGGTGTCCCCTAGTTCTGCAAGTAGCTCCAGGCAGAGTCATCATAACATTAATATTCTTAAATGTGTAAAATAGCTACTTTCTGAATGAGTCTTGCCTTCCAGCTACTCCAGCAGTCAGCCGTGCCTCACGAACTATTTTTCTGTGAAACTTGGCAAGCGTGATGATAGGGGGAATCTGCGCAACACATCACTGTTGTTGTAGGCAGCAGAAAAGCAGGGCACATGTGCAAGTTGTGTTGTTTTCTGGAAATCCAGAAGTGGGAGAAGACTGGGTTTGAAGCCTCTGTCTTGGGCTGAGGAACATCAGCCTGGTCTGTATGAACTCCCCTTCTCTTGGTGTGTGCAGCATTACCACAGTTATGATCACCAGTGGAATTGTCCAAATACTTGCAGTGAAGGCTGACCAGAAATGAAAATCTGATTCATTTAGAGAATTCTGTGTTCTGTAGGTAATTCTGTGATGGTGCCTTGTTCTCTGTCTGGTTTCCTTTTGTCCACACAAGGGTGTGGAAGAAGAGGGATGAATTGTGAGCTGGCTTCCTCCTCCCTTTCTCTTCTTAGGTCTTGTTATCCTGCTTGGCTGAAGTTTGTGTTTTCTGGAAGAGGATCTGAGACCTGAAGTGTTTTCTGCTTCTGCAGATGTAGGAGTAGTTTTCTGACCTCTTGTTGTTTAAGGCAAATGCTGGCCCACGTGTGCAGGTGTCTGTGGAGTAATCTTGTGGCTGCAGGTGAACACGATCTTGTTGATGCTACTTCAGGTGAGGTGAGGCTAGAACTAACCAGCTGTTTTTAATATAATGGGAAAGCTGTAGTGCTTATTTTAGCCCAATCTGGAGGAGCTGACAGATTTGCAGATGCCATGGTCATACCCAACTAATGCTATTACCTACTCCTGAAAGCATTTTTAATGACTTTTGAAGTGAGAACACGTCGGAGATTGCTGAGCTTTTCAGTGCTGGTGAGTAGTTGTATTGCAGCTGTACCCATAGACTTTCTTCTGCCATTAGAGTAGGTCTTTCTATATCTTAAAGTAAAGAAGCCTGTCCATCTAGAAAACAAAGGCTGCATAAAATTAAAAAAAGGTGACGTGACTTCTCCAAACTTCATTTTGGAGGCCTGTGGTATGTGGAGATGCGCAGTGTATCATGCGGTTTGACTGGGAGACTCTGTGTTCTAGCCTAAACCATGTTTTTATTCTAAATACTCATATTCTGTATAATGTGCTAAAATTCACAGGTCTAGTATTACTTGGGCTGCTGAAGGTGACAAGGTGTGGATTTACGTTGTGATTGCTGTTACACTTCACATAAGCAAAATGTCAGCAGCTAATATGTGGATATTGAATCATGACAGTGGTGAATTTATTTTTCTTGTAGCTGCTCTCGCATTATTTCTGTTGGTAATAAGTAGAATGCAAAAAACTGCTGGAAGGCAGAAGCTGTGCTGAAACACTTCTCTGCTGCTTGAAGCTTTTGTTATACTGTGCATTCAGGAGAAAATATCCACAGTCACTTCTGTTCTCTGATGTCCTTGTTGTCAATAAGCCATGTGGAGCACTGAACTTCTAAAAGGTTAGGCTGCTGAAATGCTTCTATGGTTCAGCTGATCAGTACAATTAAAAAAAATACATATTAATGTGACTGTTAGTGCATCTGTTTCAACCTTTATTTCCCTTAAATGTTGACTCCAATGTGAAGGTATCAAGAGTGTGTAAGAACAGTCTTTCTGAGCTGAAATACTGAGAAATTTGAATTTAAGTCTTCTTGCTGGTGAGAACTTCTGCTCTGTGTACTGGGAAGTAACAAAGGGCAGCTGATGTGACCTAAATGAGGCTCTGGAGAGAGAAGTGAAGCCTCAGATGTGTTCAAATTGGTGATGACTTGATAATGCCATGCCCAAGTTCTGATGTGTTCTTCAAGTTAAATGCTGCTTCTTGAAGTGACAAACTGAAGAGGTCTAAAAAGGGAGGGCAGGGGAAATAATCCCCTGTGTGTTTGACAAGCCAGAACAGCGACTGATGGGCAATGTGGAAAGTTCTTCACTGTTTACTTCCAACACTGTGTACAGTGGGGAAAAAGAATGACAGATTAGTAAGTCATGGAGTGGCTGTTCAGGAAGAGTGATGAGGAGGAGATAAAGAAAGGAACCAAGAAGCAAATCAAGTGAAGCAGGTGCAATCACTCAGCTGCTGGAGTAAGAATCTCTAGCAGGAGGGGAGAAGAGCACCTGGGCTGGCAATAGTTCCTGTAGATACTCAACTGGAGATTAAGGGGGTTTAGTACTACACACAATTTTTGCACTGACTGTTCAGAAAAATTGTGTGAACAATACAAAAGCTTTAAGATGCCTATTTTTAAATGTGAGTGATACGCTGGAGGGTATCAGAAGACTTTGGTTAGGCACAGGTTTGTGTTATATGGAAGTTTAACAGAAGATTGTTGAGAAGTTGATGTGTGGAACTGCTGGAAGGGAAATGTCCCAAAAGGTCATGTTGGGAAGGAACCAACCTGGCTGCCACGATACCTCTGCGTGTTCTTTACTGACAAATTTGGAGAACATATCTTAGTTTGTAGAGGAAAGTGTTTCTTCCACACTCCTCCTTCTCCACCCTTTGGTATGAAGTTGTGTTCAGAATGAATTCCGAAGAAAACCAGTCAAGCCTGGAGTAGATTGATGTTAAGGTAGATTTTGGCAAGATTAGAAGTATTTGTTGTAGTGGCCTGTGTAGCAAGTAAAGGCTTCTGAGGAGTGAAGTTAGGGAGTTCTGAATGGCAGCTGGCAAGGGGTCTGTCTTTTCTTCTGTTGTGGTTTGGTTGGGTTTTTTTGGTAGCAGCAAAGGTGTTTGAAAACATTTGGAATTTGAAAGCAGCCGAGTATAATTGTTGTCCTTGTTTTGCTCTTCTGTGACTAAAACCCCTCTGATTTGGGCAGGTCTCCTCATGGATGCGACTAGCCACGAGCAATTAGCTGGTGTGTGTTTTGGTCAATATTTCTGATGCTTTGATTTACGGGGGAAGTGGGGGAGCAGTGGACATCAACAGCCCTGGCTTTTGGTGCGCAACTTGCCCGGCTGCACAAGTGGACCCTAGAGATCAAGGATCATAACACCGTCCCTTCCCTTTTTAATGTCAGAGGGAATGGTGGGAAGGGAGGAAAAATTCTTGTCCTAGAAGAGGTTCTGTAAATGTAAGCTTTCTTTATTTTAAGGAAAATTTGTTAAGGAAATGACTTGTCCACTTTGGCAATGAGGAATGAGCCTGTCCTACAGGGCTGGGTAGTACATATGTACTGTAACGCGCCAGTCCTCGCACTTGTTGTCCTTCAGATACACCGCAGGCAGCCACGTCTCTTCTGTCGGGTTCCTTCCGGGCAACATGCGAATAATGGACTTGTTTTCTGAAGCTGTGGGATTTGTATACCTTTATTTCAGTCCTTTTTGTTATATACTACTTTGTGCTGGGCACTCCCCTGCTGTACAGCAGGGGTAGCTGATATTTTGTGATGGTGGTGGATGAAATGCCACGTGTAGATGAATAACTACAGTGGGTGTTTTTGTCTTTGGAGATAAATACTAGCTTTTGAAGTTAAATATTAGCTTTTTCTTGGATACGCGGTTATTCCCAAAGATGTCTTTACTCTTCAGTGGGGAATTTGAGAGGTGACTTCAGAAAACTTTATTTTTTTTTCTTGAAAGCTTTTTGAAAAATCAGGGTCTCGGGAATTCTCTTGTCACTGAGTTTTGTGCGTCACTGGTAGAAAAATGTCTGGCAGCTGTGCCAAGAAAACAGCAAATTCAGATGATAGTTTAAAGATCTTTGTTTATGGTAAGAACTATTTTTGACTGGATGAAGTTAAGGAAGGACATGGTAACTTTTTTATGTGTTTGAGCCTAAATGACATGAAAGGACTAGGGTCTTTATTTTTAGCAAGTCTTGGAGTGTATTTAAATATTTTGGTATTCTCTGGATTGTCTTAATCTGCTGTGTGTTTGTTTGAAAATTACATGGTTCAAACTGTATTCAAATTCATCTACTTTGACACTCGGGGTTTTATGTATAACAGTCAGATTTTGATTTTACAGAAGTGTCTTTATACCTTGGATCTGTAGCTTTCTAAATATTCACAGTGAGTCGACATAAGATTCTAGAGACAAAGCATCTGGGTGAGCCACTTGGTTCTTCGTGCCGAAAAGAAAATGTGTGGTGATACTGAGCTCTGTTAATTGACTAACGACAGGTAATCCTGGGTCCTTCAGAGCATTGCCGTGTGGCCCTGTGTGGTGTGAGTGTCTGTCCTGCAGGAACCGGGCGTCAAGGTGGCCGTCATCAAACAGCCTTCGGAAAGTAGCGCTGCTGCTGAGCCGCAGCCAAGTTCTGCCAGGCATCTACAGGGGAGAAATAGCAGCTCTCGGATCCACTCGTTTTCAGTGAGTTACACACACACACACACAAATTATGTTCTGCTAGAACATTAAGATAAGAGTTGCTTGACAGTCCTGAAGCTCTGTCTGCAGTAGCTGCATGAAACCAGTACACTGTGAGACCGTCTCCACACCAAAACACCCCATCTGTGAGCTTGTGTTATCTTTTTTCTTACAGTGTCTTTAACAGCTGTCGTTGGAACAAATTTCTAGCTGACTGAGGAGGATGGAAGGAAATTGAGATGTCTTAGCTCTGTGTGATGCTTGCTGTCTGTCAGTCAGAAAATTCAGCTTTTGCTCCTGAAGCCCTTTGGTTAAGGCCACAGTACAGCAGTTTTTCTGCTGAGTTTGCATAAACTGCAGTAATTTGTGTGCCCCAGTTCAGATCTCCTGCTGCCAACTGTGGCCTTGAATGGGGAGCCCAGCTTGGCTTGAACTCGTGCTGTAACTGGTTTTGTCGTTCATTTTCGTGTCCTGGCATGCCACTCCGTGACTTGTGCTAAATGTTTTATCACAGCTTTTCTTACAGACCAGTGTGTTTAAGGTTAGGAAGCCGTGTCGTTCAGATGCACGTGGAGATCACTGCTTTTTGATTGCTGTGTGTAATAGCTGGGAGAGCTCCACCAAAAAGCTGATGTCTGTGGCTTCCTTGAGTTGTGTGAAGATCCTGGTAATGAAGTATTTTGATTCCTTAAGAAATGACATGCTTTTTATGGAAGTGGATATTAATCTGTTTGCTTATTTCTTTTGTCTGTTGGTGTTAGGCATGTATTAAGGAAAGAAAAAAGGAATGGGAGTGGTAACAACAGCAAGCCATGATTGCAGCTTCTTAGTCTGTTTGAACTGTGTCCAGGTGTCTGTGTGCCCGTGGCATAAAGTGGAGTGACTTTAAAGGCTGAGTGTTGGGGAATGGCTCGCAGAGAGGGGTTGTTCTGATTGTGTGCAGTTGGTGGGCCAACAGAGTGACGCTCACTTGGAGGGAACTGGTGTTGCTGGCCTTGACATGACTAGGCCCAACTAGGCCTCAGGCATTAGGTGTGTTGCCCCCTCAGCAAGGTCACAGTGCCCTTGAAGCAGGAAAACAACTAGGGCAGAACCGGTTAGAGCCGGTGAGAGAGGGGCTGCAGCTGGAGCGGGAGGCCACAGGTAGGCGGGGTGTGCAAACGGGACCTTTCCGGGCTGGCCTATGAACACGCTGTGTTTGGAATACATTAATGCAGAATGTATATAAAGCCACAGGCAGCGCAGTAAAGTTGTCACCACTTTATGATTCTGTTGGATTGCTGGTGTCCTTTGTTACCTTCTCGTCAAGTGGCGCCCGAACAGGGACCCCGCTTATTCCAACAGGGGTCAACCTAGAAAAGACGAGAAGCCAGAGACCGGTGCAACGGGAGCCGGTGCGGCGACTCCTCCGGCAGGGGGCACGACGAGCCCGGGAGGACGGCAGGGGGCCGGGAGCTGCGGAGAGGGAGCGCTCCGTCGCAGGAGTAGGGGACGCGCAGAAGACACGGCTGGCCAGCATGGATAAAGAGGTAGCGCTTTCTCTACTTCGATGCTTTTTAGAAAAGCGACAAGTGAACTTTAATCTTAAACATCTGTCCGCTCTGTGTGCCTGTGGTTGCGCAAAGGGATTTTTCAAATCGGGAGATGATTATTTAGATTGGAACCAGTGGAGGGAATTTGGCAGTGAACGTTGGGACGATGTTATAGATGGAAAAAAAGGAAGCCAAAGCTCTCCAGGTTCCCTGGCGAGAGACTGTTAATGCAATCGCCAAATATAAAGAGGAGAGGGCCCTGCCTGTCTCGGTGTCGGCGAGGCTGGATGGAACACAAAGGGTGGCTCCTGCCCTTGTGGAAAATCACCAGCCGCGGGCTTTTAATTTGTTGGCGCCAGGACCGCCTGCTGTAGGTTTGCCGGTGGAGGTCGCTGGGACCGCGGCAGAAGCGGAACAGCGGACACGGGAGGCTGTTGCCGCGCCGCCGCCTTATAACCAGGGATCCGACATTGCCTGCGTAGCAGATTCTTCTTCTCCACCAGCCTCAGCACCGCCTTTGTCGTCGGCTCTGAATCCCTTTTTACAGGACATTGCTGTCCAAACCTCTGCGCTGCCCTCTCGGAGGGGCTCTGTTTGAGAACTGAAGCCTCTTGCAGAAAGTCGTAGTCAGGTGGAGACTCTTCTCAGTTGTTCTAGCAGTAGCTCTAGTGATTCAGGTTCTGAGGAAGAGCTATCTGATTGGTTTGAGAAGTTGTTTAGGGTTTGTCAAAAGAAGAGGGTGAAGTGGCATAAAGTGGAGTGACTTTAAAGGCTGAGCTGGTTTATGTTTAGCTGCAACAGATGTCAAAAGCGACCGGAGCAGTAGGGAGTAACTGGAGCTCTGTGTGCTCTGCTTCTCCCAGGCTCTTGGCTGCCCTTTGGGGGTTTGTCCTGAGCAGATGCAAAGCTGCGGAGTGGTACAAATCTGACCGTGTGATCTACTGACCGCCTGCACCTTGATTTTTCCTAAACACACACCTCAGCTATTCTTTTCTGAAGGTGGCTTTGCATAGCGTGGAGATGAGGAAGACTCTTGAGGTGCGAGTTTGAGCGTAAACTGAGAAATAATTTTTGTGATGTGTATATTTTGGTTTGTTTTTAGAGGCAAATATGTCTGTACAGTTAACGATAGCCCTGATGTAAGTGGCTGAAACAGCGTGTTTAGTATGGTGGGGCAAAAAATACAGTAAAAGGAAAGAACAGATACGCATTCAGTTGACCTTGTAACTCCCTGGCAAGCTGCACACATATAACCTTTATAGGATGGATTAGCTGTCAAAGAAATGATGCTCGTGTTAGTTTTCTTTGAAGTGTTTTGGGGGGAGAACAAAAAATTCTTGTTTTCAGAAAGTGTGAGAGATGATTGTTAAAAAGCAAAAAATCAGTTCTGTTTGTATAGATTAAGAACACGTAATCCGGTGTGGCTCATCCTCTCTCGAAGAAAGTCCTCTGTCTCTGATGTAATGAAGAAGATGACTACTTCTTAAGCTGCTGTTCCACGATTTTTTTTTTAACAAGTTAACTTCCACATAGTGTTCAGCTTGTACAGGTCCTTGGTAGAGTTACTGTGTTGTGGCCCGTTTGCCTGGAGCTGAGAGAACCCTCTTATCTCCAGTGGCAGCTTGTCCCTCAAGGGGCAAGAGTTAACTGTAGGAGAGGATGCTGCTCTGAACACAAAATTAGTATCCTGATTGAAGTTCCCCGATCTCTCAGTGTGTTTTAGAGAGTGTAGGTGGAGATGCAAAGGGAAGTTAAGCTTGTCTTTGCCAGAAGGAATGTGTCTGAGTGCTTGGTGGCCCGAGTCTTGACCAGATTAACTCCGAAGCTTCTGCCCCATACGATATGAGAAGCAATCTTTTTTTTTTTTGGTAGCTACTGAATATGGCTGTGCACTGAAGTTTTTTACAGGAGTCTCTAGGGAAGTACTGAATAGAGTTAGACAGTCCAGATGATGCCGTGTACGGTCACCTGGTAGGCTTGTTCAGGATGTGAAGAAGGATGACTTCAGCAGCAGTGATGCTGTGTGGAGGTGGGTATGTGCTGTTTCTCAGAAACTGCTGGAAAAGCGGAGGGTTTCAGAGTTCCAGCCTGGAGTTTTTCAGTGGCTGATTTGTCTTGTATTCAAGGCTGCTAAGGGAAGAGGAGAAGAAGGGTCACTTTTTGAGATAGCTGAATGTATGCAGGGAAAAAGAACAGGTTATGCATCTTGGTTTCCAGTAATCTGTTTATATACGTCTTTCTCTTTTGATTTAATTTTTTCCCCTTCTTTTTTTTTGTGTATAAAATGTGTTCTCCTTTTGAGCATGGGAGACTGCGAGATCGCATCCTTAAATTAATGTCTTGCTCTACAAAGACCATTTCAGTAAGTCACCCAGTCTTGCTCAGTACGGTAGCTTGGCGAAAGCCCTAATCTCTCATTTGTGATGACTTGTGGCACATGTTCTCGCAGTCTTTCGCGGACAGATGTGAGCCAGTGCATCAGCCTGACTAGAAGTCCTGTGTCTGTGTTTAGGAAGAGGCCGAGATCAAGCTGTTAAGCCGTGACTGGTGTAGACCTGTTGGCCTGTCAACTAACTACATGACTTTGGGTTATCTTGAATTCAAGTGTAGGTGGAAAAAGCTGATATCCTCCTGCAGAGGGCTGGGAGCTTCTTTTGGTATGATAGTAAGAGGCTGGTATGGTTTGTATTGATTTGCTGTAGCTTAGAAGTGACAGACACTTGGGAAGGTGCTGAGCTATGGCTTCAGTGAGGGTTTTCTGCCTGGGGCTGGTAGTAATTAGTGATCACACAGGATAGGCCTGTCAGCTGCTGCTCTCTGGCTGTGGGAGGCTTGCATCAAGGCTGAGGGTTAACCACCATGTACGGACACTAGTTGAACTCCCTCGATAAGGTGGGGAGATCATTGATGCAGTTTAAGTTGACTGAGCTCTCTGTTTGGATCCCGTTAACCAACTGTCATGCATAGTTGCATTTCCTTCATGCACAATTAAACATTTGATTACACACGTGTTAAAACTCCAACCATTGGAAGCCAGATAAGCCTGGTTTCCCTTTTCCTGGTTCAGCACATAAAAAATGTCTCTAACAAACCGTGGTGGTTCGAGCCGAGTTACCGGCGGGAAGGAAACAAAGGAACCACATGGTCGCTCGCTCCCCCCCTACCGAGAGTGAGGGGAAGAGCCCGAAAGGAGCCGCAGGCAAAGGCCTCGTGGGGTTGAGATAAAAACAGTTGGTTTTAATGGTGAACATAAATGGTAACAATAAGAGTGAAATAACAGTAACGTTTAACCAGATATAACGCGAGTAACGTGTAACGCGGATCTCACCAACCCGAACGGACCGAAAACCGGAAAAGAAGAGCGCCCCCACCCCGACCGCTCCGTGTATATATACCCCGAGCATGACATCATGGTGGTATCGAATATCCCTTTGGCTAGCAACTAGACTGGTTTGGTTGAGCTATTCCCTATTCCCGGCTAGCTTCTTTACTGAGAATTAACCCTATCCTAGCTGAACCCAGTACAGCGTCAAACTGCCGTTGTGACGTGTGACTGTGACATCACGGAGCCCCCGTCATAAGCCAGGTCCCGGGGCCTTCGCTCCAGCAGCGCCAGCGGTGGCAGCGCCAGCAGCGGCAGCGTTGGCGGCAGCAGCAGCGTTGGCAGCAGCAGCGTCGGCAGCGGCGATATGGTGCTGGCACGGAGGACTGTGGTCCCCACGTGCCTCCTCATCTTCCTCCTGGTGGCCCTGCTGCCCCAGGAGGTTGAGGCTGCTCCATGGCAAGTGCTGGGACCAGGTAGGTGGGCAGGGGAGGGCCAGCCCCCAGCCCTGGCAGTGTGGTTCGGGACCTTGGGCTGGTGGCAGGGCTGGGGGTGCCGTGGGGCAGGGCCAGGAGAGCAGCGGGGCTGGGCTGGGCTGGGTGAGTCACGGCCAGCTCCACGGGCAGCAGGAGGCGGGTGTCCCGTGGGCAGGAGGCTGTAGCTGCTGTGGGGGCACTTTTCTGGGGAGTGGTGGGGCCAGGACATGCAGTGCGGGGGAAGAACCTGTCCCTGGAGCTGGCCCTGTGTCACCCTGCCCCACGGCAGTGTTCCCCCAGCCCGCGGGGCAGGGCCAGAGCGGCACCGCAGGGGCCAGGCAAGAGCCTGCTTCTCGCAGCAGCTCTGGGGCAGCTTCTCCCTGGCCCAGGCTCTTCCACGTGAGGGATCCTTATTTCTCAGCCGTGCTTTCTCGTGGGCTTGTTTTGTGCCCAGTAGGAAACCCCCAAGGAGCCCTACGCTGGCCCATGCGGTCTTTGCACAGGGCCCACAAACAGCTTTCGAGAGCTGCCAGCTGCCAGCCACCTGTCACCCAGGGCCCTGTGCAGCTTTGGAAATCGCCACCCGCGACTGGGTGCCACGGCATTGCCTGCCCCAGCTCCAGTCCCTGCAGGACACTGGGGAAAAAGGGGATCCCAGCATCTGATGGAAATGTGCTTGGTTACAGCTGTGCCTCTGACCGATGGTGCCCCGACTGCTCAGCCAGATCTTGTCCCGGAGCCTCAGGGCGATCCCGCAGGTACGTCACTTGAAGGAGAGAGCATTTAGGGTTTAAGAGGCTGCTCACAGGAAACTGAACTTCCCGTTTGCTCGGTCAGCGCTCGGCCAAGAGCAGAAGAGCAGAGAGCGAATGGGTCCAGCTCAGCGACCTGCCCTGTGGCAAAGCTCTGCCTTGCAAAACTGTCTTTGCCAGCAGCCTCCTGACACACACACTGCTTCCCCTGGGCTTGAGTTTGGAGCTGGTGTGAGCTCCAGGGAGCCCTTTCTCCCAACAGCTCCCCGCGTGCTTGGTTTCAGACCGGCACGGTGCAGGCACCCCATGATGGTGGGCACAGCGCTCCTGAGCAGAAGGAACAGACGAGTGCCGTGGAGCACTCCTGCGCTCAAGCTGCATTCACTGCTTGTCACATCTGCAGAAGTCTGTTGAACTATTTCCTGGGAGCTTCTCTCTTCTGTTTCTTTACAGATGTTCCAGGCGGTGAGGGATATCCAGCTTCCCGGCTGGGTGCTTGGGCTGACACTCAGGGAGATGCCGTGGGTACGTCCTGTTTTCAGTTCCTTTGAGCGCTGCCAGCTCAAAGCCCAAATGCGAGCGAGGCCTCTCTGGCGGTTGTGACAACAGAGACCTGCACCACGTGTGCCACGTTGTTCCTTGATCCCCTCCTGTGTTCTGTCATTCACTGATGACAGTGTGCCTCACGGCAGTGCAGAACAGAAACTTCTCATGGGTGTTTGGTTGCAGGTGTGGAGCCAGGGAGGGCTTTTGCAGCTTCTCGGCTGGATCCTGCACCGGAGCTCACCTGGCGTCCCAGGCGTGAGTACTCCATCTCTGGACCCAGTTCACAGACCAGCGCTTGTTTCCACTGTTTTCTCTGGCATAATCTAACTTTATACTTTCTGCAAAGGTCCTCAAAGAGTAAACTATGGGCTTGGAAGAGGTAAATCTTCCCAGCGACTATCAGGAGTCCTTAAGCAAATCCTGAGGGATCTGGACAATGCCGGAGACGGTGACTGTCCCCCTCTCTTTCTCCAGAGCTGGGCCAAGACACCGAGGCAGATAGAGGAGATGGAAGAGCCTCCCTGCCCGTCTCGGCCGATGAATTACAGGGGATGCCAAGGGCTGGCCTGCCAGGTAATTACCGTCCCGTGGCCACGAGGTGCCACCCATCAGGACCATGCTGTGTCTGTCAGCAGGTCCTTGCCCCGATGCCAGGTCTTGCTGGCTCCAGAGCCATGCCCTGACTCCCAGACTGGGCACGGGCTTAGAGGGAACCTCCGCGTCCTCCTGGACATGCTCTGTGCCTGAGCCATGCTGAGGCTTTCTCTGTCACCTCTGCTTTCTCACAGTGCTGTCGGAGCCTGCAGGAGACCATGACGACGATGACCAAGCTGATGAATTCTTTCGAGCAGCCTCAGGTACCGAGCTGTCTTGCTGGAGTCCCCAAGTGGGAGTCCCCTTCCAAAACCTGGGAGTGCTGCAAGCGGTGTCCATGCTGGAGAGAGAGCAGAAGGGGAGGGCAAGGCTCAAGTCCAGAGGGAGAGAGCTCAGGTGGCTCCTGAGAGGGCCTGGCTCCAGCCCCTGGGGCTGTGGGAGCTGGCCCAGGGAGAGGGAGAGCTGGGGCTGGCACTCCCTGCTGCAGGGATGGTTTTTGTCCTCTTTTGTCCCTGCAAGGAGCAAGGGGCCGAGGAGCTGCGCTTCCGCCACGCTCTGCCTCTGCCCTCTGGAGCTGGGTTCCGTGGGACAGCCTGTCCCCAAGGGTGGCAGCGTGCCGCCAGGCACCAGCACTGGGGGAAGCGCAGAACCTCCTGGCCATAGCCAGCGTGCTGCAAGGTCACTGGTCACACGCAGGACAGACTAACCCTCCAAATCGTTCCCTCAGATCCAGCCAGCGAGGACACGGATGTTCTCTGCCCTGGAGACGTGCGGAGGCGCTGCATGGTCACCACGGCGACGCTTATGATCGTCATCCCTGCTGTGGTTGCGGCGCTCGTTGTCTTTGTCTGGTGGCGGAGAAAGAAAAAACAGTGAGTCCTGATTTCTGCTCCCTCCACCGCTCCCCCCCACGGCTCAGCCCGTGGTGGTGAGCCTTGCCAGCTCTGGGCTGTGCCGGGCAGAAGAGTCCCCGTGTCCCCTCCTGCAGCTGAGGCTCGGCCAGGGTGAGGCTCAAACCCCGCCCGGGGCTCAGCAGACCCCTCTTTCCGCAGGGCCAGGGCGGGAGCTGAGTACGGCCCCAGCGACCGCAGCTCCCACTGTGACAGCTGGAGCCAACGTGACTGGGACCCCGACATCTGGGCCCGGCATCCGCCCCTCCCGCCCGAGGACCCGGAGCGCCCGTGTTTCCCATGGCCCCGCGCCCCGTCCCCCGCGAGGAACCAGCCCGGCGCCGAGGACTCCAGCCCGGCACGGCCCCTCTGCCCCCCGAGACCCCCACCCCCAACCGAGCGTCCCACCCGTCCTGCCCCACCTCGGCCCCCCGTCCCTCGGGCACCCCCCCTGCCCCCCAACTTCCGTCAATAAACTGCCCGGCTGGGGCTGGGGACACAAGCCCTGGGTGTCATCGTCGTTGTTGGATCAAGCACATGAAGAAGTTTCTCCTCATGTTGAGGTGGAACTTCCTCTGTTCTAACTTAAACCCATTATTCCTTGTTCTGTCACTGGGCACGACTCAGAAGAGATTGGCCCCTTCCCCTTGACCCCCACCCCTCAGGTATTTCTGTACGTTCATAAAGCCCCTCTCAGCCGTCCCCTCTCCAGTCTGAACAGCCCCAGCTCTCTCAGTCTCCACAGCAGAGATGTTCAGTCCCTTGATCACCCTCGTAGCTCTCCCTTGGACTCTCTCCAGCAGTTCCCTGTCTCTCTGGAGCTGAGGGGCCCAGAACTGGACACAAGATTCCAGATGTGGCCTCACCAGGGCAGAGTAGAGGGGCAGGAGGACCTCCCCAGCCCTGCTGGACACACTTTTCCTGGTGCCCCTCAGGATCCCACTGGCCCTCTTGGCCACAAGGGCACGTCGCTGTCCCAGGGACAACTCGCTGCCCGCTGGGACTCCGAGGTCTTTCTCCATGGGGCTGCTTTCCAGCAGGACGTCCCCTGATCTGTGCTGGTGCCTGGAGTTATTCCTCCCCAGATCATAGAATCACAAAGTGTTGGGGGCTGGATGGGACCTCAAAAGATCATCAAGTCCAGCCCCCTGCCCAAGCAGGGTCACCTACAGCAGAGCGCACAGGAACGCGTCCAGGTGGGTTTGAAAGTCTCCAGAGCAGGAGACTCCACACCCTCCCTGGGCAGCCTGGGCCAGGGCTCCAGCACCCGCACAGGGAAGAAGTTGTTTTTTAATGTTTTTGTGGAACCTCCTATGTTGAAGAGGGTCCCTGCGGAGAGCCAGTCAAGACAATGACAAATCCCACCAATATGGCTGCAAGTCGTTCTCCCTTTATTGCCCCGGACAGCTCAATCTATGCAGTTCAGCAGCGACCCCGCGCCTGCCCCGTAACAGAGTGGGTCAGATACAGGTTTACACGCGCCAGCGTTTTATTGGGTAGTGCCATTCAACTGTGCAGGCGGCTCTCGCCCCCCCTTCTCCCCCCAGCAAGACTCTCACAAAACAGATAAAACCTCCTCCTCTCCGTGCCCCAAGGCAGCTCCAAGGTCAGAGCCTTTGCTTAGGCCTAAGCTGGGTTGTCCAAACCTTTAAAGGGACACCGCGCCCCTGCTCCACAAGAAATTCCTCTACACTGGTCATGTGTGAAGATGTGGCTGGTCAGTCCGTCTCCCTGGCTGTAAACCACAGTCTCTTCTCTTTTCTTAATACCCGAGTTTCCAAGAGTTTCTAGGGTGAGAGAGATCTCTGCCCTTGGTACACACGGAGATCCAAGTGTCAGCCACTGGAGTGGCAACGACAAGTCATCAGATCTTTTGTTCGTTGGGGAGGGCAGCAACCAGTGAGACTGGTGTGTGTGCATACAACATTGGTGAGTATATTGTTGGGTAAACGCTAGTGATAGTCAAACAAGAACAACCAGCGAGTAGAAGATGCCCGTGAGCCTGTTTTTGAGGACCAGACTCTGGATTAAATGATAGAGAGCCCAGAAGGACTGCAGGTTGTCTACTGGAGGAAGAAGATAGCCCAAACTACCTCCTGTTCAAGCTGTGGGGTCTTGAGATCATGCCATAGGTCTTGACTTTGTCCATGTGTCTCTGTCGGTATACATCTTCTACTAACATAGGACAGTTCACCTGGAGCTGGAAGTTGCAGGGAAGGTCAAAAGCAAAAAGAGCTTCAATTGCTCGTTGGAGATCAAGGAAAATACCAGCTCCTGCTGATTGGGGAGAGGGATTGAATACCGGCAGAGAGAAGTGGGGCTCAGGCACTCAGTGCTGGCTTTGCCTGAGTCTTTCCTGAGAAGGTCTTCAGGCCTCTGTGTTCAGGTAAAGGGCTCAAAGAGCAGATATCGGCAGGAACCTGAGGAAACCCCACAAGGCCAAGTGCCAGTCCCTGTCCCTGCAGGGGCTTTCCACTGGCCATGGCCCAAGTTGGGGCTTCTGGGCTGGGAGCAGCCCTGGGGGAAAGGTCTGGGTGGGCAGGGATGTGGCCAGGAGGCAGCCGTGGGGCCTGGCACTGAGGGACGACACGAAAACCCTGGGTTGTGCCACCAGGAGATGGAGGTGGTGGATTTCAGGTCCCAGTGCAGGAAAGATGTCAGCAGACTGGAGTGGGTTTAGCCACTGTTTAGTACAGTTATTTCACTGTTATTGTCATCATTTATGTTCACCATTAAAACAAACTGTTTTTATCTCAACCCCACGAGGCTCTGCCTGCGGCTCCTTTTCGGGCCCTTCCCCTCACTGCCGGTAGGGGAGAGCGAGCGAGGGAGCGACTACGTGGTTCCTTTTGTCTCTGAACCACAACAGGTGGAGATGGCAGGAGAGTGTGGAAAAGCTGAAGGCCTCCTGACCGAGCCAACCTCTTCCTGACTGTGGTTACAGCTGTTGTCTCTGCCACTGATGCCTGTGAGGAGACAACTCATTTCTCCAGCACTGCGGCCTCATTGCCTCCTTGTCCATACTCAGAGGCCTGGGAGGTGTTGGACCATAGCCCTGCCCTTGGCCTTGCACATCTCCACACCCCAGTGCCCCAGGGAGAGCCCTGAGGAATGAGGGGCTGAGTGTCTGGGTTTGGCACTTTGGTTAATGGAGTCGGGGCTTCAGCATTTGTTTTAAAGTAACGCATCTGTATTTGCTCAGCATCAGAGGCACCTTTACCTGTCATCTCTGCCACCAGTTTTCTGCTCTACCTGGACACTGGAGAGGCTTTTTCAGTAATGGTCCTCAGTGGGACCCATTAACAGTCCAAGAAACTTCAGAGTCTGAATCTGACTTTGATTTCTCGAGAGGTTTCTTTAACTTCCTCTCAGTCTCTGAGGATTGTGGACACCAAAGGCACCCGAGGGGTCATTAAATGCCTTGGGCTGGTGCTGTGCTGCTGAGCTGGGCCGGGCTCCGGGGATGGAGGGAGCTGGTGACAAGCGGGCAGCGCTGCCGAGAGACAGCTCTGCTTGGGAGCAGCTCCTCTGCCGAGCGCAGCAGGGCTGAGGGCACTGCCTGCAGGCACCCAGGGCACAGGAGCCTAGAGAAGAAAGATTAAAGGCAGATAGGAGAACGAGAGCGACTTAGATCTGAAAAGAGCAGAAATCTTCCCAACCCTTGACAAGGTAAGTGTCTGAATCCAGTGCAATTCGATTGCATCTCATAAAACTGGGCTCTCATAAAACTGGAATAACCCACAGTCTGTGGAACTGGATTCCTCTGGATGTGCAGGCAGGGGTGCCCAGGGCTGTCCTTGCGAGCAGGGTCCCTGCACGGCGCCAGGGGCTGTGTGCTGGGGCAGGGACTCTGCTGCCTGTGAGGATCAGCACTCAGCCTGCCCAGGGAACTCCCTACGGCGATGGGGAAGGAGGGACCCTGGCATGGTGGGGTCCTTCTGCTGTTAGGGAGTGCTGCATGGGTCAGGGCTGCTCACAGCTCCAAATCTCCACAGGGTGTTTCCTGGAGGCTTTTCAATAAGCACATCAAGGCTGATGTGGCCTTAAAGGAAAGGATGCCAGTTTTTTGATTGTCTGGGTGGGCAATGGGACACTGAAATTCGTCTCTCCCTTGAGGAGGAGACACTGCAACTCTACATATCTTAGAAGTGAATAAACAGGGAATATCAGAAATCCACACACAGTGTCTCACAGCCAGCCCCAGTGTCATTTGTGCAGGCTCCCCAGGGCTGGTGTGAGGGTCTTATCAGAGCCTGCCCCCCCCAGAGCTGCCCCTGGGCAGTGCCCGGCTGCTGCCAGGAGGGGTCTGCAAGAGCCCTCAGTGGCTGAGATGGGCTCTGAAGCAGGGACAGGGAGGAGGCTTGGGCACAGAGGAGCAGCTCCTGGCAGGGACAGCTCCAGGCAGCAGAGCCAGGGGCAGGGGCTGGGGGAAATTGCAAACCAGTCAGGGGAGAGGCTGCCTTCAGGCTGTTCCTTTGGCTCCTGCCCTGCAGGTGGCTGCTGGGGGGGCTCTGCTGGGCAAGGAGCTGACTCTGGGGAACATCCCATCTCCAGGAGCCCTGAGTGTCAGCTTGGCGTGTCCTGCTGGCTTGCAAGCTGCCCCCAGAAAGGCTCAGCTCTGCCTCAGGATCCCCGGGAGTGCTGATCCTTTCCCTGAGTGTCGGCACTCTGCTCGCACCGGACTTGGCTTCTCCCCATGAGGGGTCAAGTCCTGTTACCTCTATCACAACTACTTGTCTGTGTTGAAAACAAACAGCTCGCAAACAGCCCCTCGGAAACAGGAGTCACTTCTTTTCACCACAGTCTATTTTTTTTTTTTGATGAGTATTTTATGTTTGAATCATCTTCAAGGGAGCACAAGAGAGAGCACAGGACAGGTGGGAAACTGACTTGTGGACACTGCATCTCCACTGAGTCTTCACTAAAACCAGAGAGCTGAGCCCCTTTGCATGTCCTATCTTGTAGGGGAATTTCTTGTGGAGCAGGGGTGCGGTATCCCTTTAAAGATGTGGACAACCCAGCTTAGGCCTAAACAAAGGCTCTGTCCTTGAAGCTGCCTTGGGACACGGGGAAGAGGAGGTTTTATCTGTTTTGTGAGAGCTTTGCGAGATGCTTGGCTGGAGGTGCTGGCCCCGGGGGGAGAAGGGGGGCGAGAGCCGCTTGAATAGTGGAATGGCACTGCCCAATAAAACGCTGGCGCGTGTGAACCTGTATCTGACCAACTCTGTTAAGGGGCAAGTGTGTGGATGCTGCTGAACTGTATAGATTGAGCTGTCCGGAGCAATAAAGGAGAACAACTTGTAGCCATATTGGTGGGATTTGTCGTTGTCTTGACCGGCTCTCCGACGGGACCCTCTTCATCTGGCACCTGAGCAGACTTAAAATGGGGAATTGCTTGAATGCAGATTGCTTGAATACGGAAAGACTCCGAAGCATCGGACGTGAGCCGATTTGGGAGCCGGAGAGCTGGAGGCAGGAGAGTTCCGGGTGTGACCAAAAGGGCACCGGAGACCAGAGCTTGAGCGACCGATCAAGCCCCTGCCAAGGTAAGACCGCGATGGAAACAGACACGGCAACTCGCCTCCTTGTTGATATACTCTCAGAGAGAGGAGAAGAAGTAAAGGAGCGAGATGTATTGGCCCTGATCCAATGGGCTCGGAAGCGGGAGAAAATGAACGACCCGTCGTTAATCTTTAGCTCAACGGAATGGTGTGAAGTAGGAGATCTATTGTGGGACTGTACTTTAGAGGGAGGACAAGAAGGAAAAGAAGCGAAAGGACTAGGAACTGTTTGGAAAACCGTAATACGCACTCTAGAAATCACGCAAGCAGAAAATAAAGTTGCCGCGGCGGCGATCGAAGCGTTGCGGGGAGAGCAGGAAAGGGAAAAGGCAAAGGAAGAAACCCCCTGCTCGTCCCGACTGGTGACATTTTTTCGGCTAGGACAGATGCGCCCCATGAAGGGTACAGCCTGAACAAACTCGCTGAATTACCAATTAGACAGCAAGAAATGGAAGAAACCCTTAAACCAGTGTCATCGTCACTTTGGAGAGAACCAGAAACCATATCTAAGGTCCCACGAGAGATTCAACCATTATCCCATATGGTAGCACCACTTGAACCCTCAGCTCCCCCACTACCATCAGCTCCCTCACTCAAGCCTGACTGTCAGACTCGAGCCATAAAGGATCCTTTGCAACAGAGATGGAGCGGTGTCATCAGAGACGCCGTAACAGAGGGAGATTGGGAAGCAGCCGGTTCAACTGCGTGTCCTGTTGGGCCCTGACTTCCTTCAAGGACTTTTTGGAGCTGCTGGGCAGTGCCTGTGTGCAGAGGTGGAGGGGAAGAGAGTCCCGGCACAGCAGCACGGCCAGGGAGCACCAGTGCTTGGTCTCTCCAGAGCTGCTCTCTCCACTCCCCCTCTCTCCTCCTGAGTCCCTGTGCTGGGGTAAGGCCTGAGGGCTCTGGCACCTTGGTCCCCACCCTGCGGTGTGGCCGTGCGGTGACTGCAGGCCAGGGACAGCCCATGGGCACTTGTGGCACAGAGCTGGGCTCTGCAACAGCAGTTCCACCATCAAAGGGCATCTCCTCAGGGCAGTGCCTGAAGAATTAGGTCTTCTTCCAGCACTGATCTCAGTGTGCCCTGGAAAGTCCCAGCAGGTGGAAACACCTTGAACAGCTGAACAGTGTGAGTGGGCAGGGTGGAGGCTGTGGTGGGTTGGCCCTGACTGGAGAAAGGAAAGAAAAATATGATGAAAGGCTTGTGGGTGAGGTTAAGGAGAGTTTAATAAAGCAAAAGCATTGGCCACACGTGGCAAAAATGTGGGGGTTTTGTGTCTCTTTGGGTCAGCTGCCTCAGCTATGTCCTCTCCTAACCTGCTCTTGGAGAGTATATTGGAGAAACATCCTTGGTGCTGTGAGCCCTGCTCAGCAGCAGACAAAATACTGGTGGATTATCAGCACCCTTCTGGCTGCCGTTACAGAACAGAGCACTGTGAGAGGTGCTGTGGGGAAATGAACTCCATCCCAGCCAGGCCCAGTGCAGGGCACGCAGCAGTGTCCTCACCCAGCCAGGCCTCAGGGCAGAGACCTGTAGGACCAGCTGAGCAGGGTCTGCTCTGTGCCTGTGGCCACTGCACACACCCTGGGGAAGACACCTGTGCTGGCTTTAGCTGGGAGAGGGGTAATTAGCAAATTAACTCTGTCTGGGTATTTCCTAGCAGCTGGGATGGGGCTGTGTTCTGGGTTTGTGCTGAAAACAGTGTTGGCAGTGCGGGTGTGTTTCAGTCATGGCTGAGCAGGGCTCACACAGAGCCAAGGCCTTTTCTGCTTCTCCTGCTGCCCCACCAGCGGTTAGGGCAGGGGTGCACAGGAATTTGGGAGCTGACCCCAGCTGGCCAAAGGGACATTGCAGGCCAGATGACATCACGCTCAGCAATGTAATAATGGGGAAATAGGTAAGAAGGGGGGATGTTCAAAGTGGGGGCATTTGCCTTCATTCTTTTATATGATGCAGCCCTGCTTTCCTGGAGACAGCTTTTATTTTACATTTTAATCAGATTTTATATCAAACAATGTGTGTCCTCACATATACCCTTCTGATTCTTTCCCCATCCCACTGCTGGGGAGAATGAGTGAGTGAGTCTGCAGGACTCAGTTGCTGACTGGGGTTAAACCCTGACACTGCCCTGGGGCAGACATCACAGACCAGCCCCTCACAACCACCATTTCCAGCACTGGCCTCTCACCCCAGCTCAGAGATGTTCTTTGATACTCCACAGAGGAATGTTGAATGCGTAGGTCACAAATGTGTGTTTGCATTGTAGGGATGAGGTGTAAACCTGCACATCGTGCACATATGGGGAGATGAACCTGAGTAAGCACGAATGCCATTCACTATTCCTGGGGTGCCATAAAGGCCAGTGAGACAGAGATTGTCTTCAGGCAACTTTGTCTGAGAGTAACATCCACTGGGAAGCCACCAGAATGCAGCACTGGGATGTCCTTTTTTGAACTGTTGATCCTGTGTCCATTCCTCATGCCCTGGGGCATCTCACCTGAGTGCAGATTAGGCTGGTTGTCATGGAGGCACCACAAAACAAACACCACAGCTACTCAGAACTTTTATTCCAGCCAGAAAAGTACCTAGCATTACTTCACCATTTCACCACACAGTGTGCTCAAATAGCACACGGGTGTCTCAGTCACGCTCTCCCAAGTCACGGTTCTCAGTCCGAGGGAAAATCCCCTCATCTGACATCTCAGATAAGGGGCAAGAATCTCCCACAGTCCAGCTGGATTGTTGGAAAACCTCCTCCAGATCGTACCCAGCATCTTAGAGTTTTTAGCACATAAGTATGGAATGGGGGATCGGGGGGCAGAGGTATGCCTGAGGAAACTACCCTATCCAGAATGTTTCTCTTTGGTGGAGTGATGAGATTTCCCTCTATGTTTCTTGGGTGCCCCCTACTAATTTTACTAACTTTTTGATGGAGAACACACCAGTTATGGTGATCTGCTTGCTTGTGGCTGGTGAGGGTAACCTCACATCATCCCCTTCTACAGGTGGGCTCTGCTCCTCCTTGTGCTCCAGCTTCTCCTCCAGCACCTGCGGGGGTGGTTGTGGCTTCAGCTGGGTGCTCTCCATGTCTGCTGGGGAAAGACAAGGACCTCTACCACCAAGGATGGAGGAGAAAGCCCAGGATCTGTTGGGGTAATCATAGAATCATAGAATGTTAGGGATTGGAAGGGACCTTGACAGATCATCAAGTCCAATCCCCCTGCCAGAGCAGGAACGCCTAGATTATGCTATACAGGAACGTGTCCAGGCAGGTCTTGAATGTCTCCAGAGAAGGAGACTCCACAACTTCTCTGGGCAGCGTGTTCCAGTGTTCCGTCACACTCACTGAGAAGAAGTTTCTTCTCGAGGTTAAGCGGAACCTCTTATGTTCCAGTTTCAGCCCATTACCCCTTGTCCTATCATTGGTTGTCACTGAGAAGAGCCTGGCTCCATCCTCGTGACACTCACCCTTGATATATTTGTAAACATTAATGAGGTCACCCCTCAGTCTCCTCTTCTCCAAACTAAAGAGCCCCAGCTCCCTCAGCCTTTCCTCATAAGGGAGATGCTCCACTCGCTTAATCATCCTAGTTGCCCTGTGCTGGACTCTCTCCAGCAGTTCCCTGTCTTTCCTGAACTGAGGGGCCCAGAACTGGACACAATATTCCAGATGGGGTCTCACCAGGGCAGAGTAGAGGGGAAGGAGAACCTCTCTTGACCTACTAACCACGCCCCTTCTAATACACCCCAGGATGCCATTGGCCTTCCTGGCCACAAAGGCACAGTGCTGGCTCATGGCCATCCTGCTGTCCACCAAGACTCCCAGGTCCCTTTCCCCTACACTACTCTCTAATAAGTCATTCCCCAACTTATACTGGAACCTGGGGTTGTTCCTACCCAGATGCAAGACTCTACATTTACCCTTGTTATATTTCATTAAATTTTTCCCCGCCCAACCCTCCAGCCTGTCCAGGTCTCGCTGAATGGCAGCACAACCTTCTGGTGTGTCAGCCACTCCTCCCAGCTTGGTGCCATCAGCAAACTTGCTGATAGTACTCTCTAGTCCCTCATGCAAGTCATCGATGAATATATTGAATAATACTGGTCCCAGTACCGACCCTTGAGGGACTCCACTGGATACAGGCCTCCAACCAGACTCCGCCCCATTGACCACGACTCTTTGGCTTCTTCCCCTTAGCCAGTTCACAGTTCACCTCACTACCCGAGAGTCTAGACCACACTTCCTCAGTTTAGCAGCAAGGATGCTGTGGGAGACTGTGTCAAATGCTTTACTGAAGTCAAGGTAGACCACATCCACTGCTCGGCCATCATCTATCCACCTTGTTATATCCTCGTAAAAGGCTATGAGGTTAGTCAAGCACGACTTCCCCTTGGTGAAGCCATGTTGACTGTCTCTAATGACCCTCTTATCCTTGATATGCCTTGAGATGGCACCAAGGATAAGTCGTTCCATCACTTTCCCAGGGATGGAGGTGAGGCTGACCGGTCTATAGTTACCCGGGTCCTCCTTCTTGCCCTTTTTGAAGACTGGAGTGACATTTGCTTCCCTCCAGTCCTCAGGCACCTCTCCCGTCTCCCAAGACTTGGCAAAGATGATGGAGAGTGGTCTAGCAATGACATCAGCCAGCTCCCTCAGCACCCGTGGATGCATCCCGTCTGGACCCATGGATTTATGGATGTCCAGATTGCTTAATTGGTCCCTAACCCAGTCCTCATCGACTAAAGCAAACTCCTCCACTGCCCTGACTTCCTCTGGGGCCTCAGGGGAACGGGGCTCCTCAGGACAGCCTCCGGCAGAGTAGACAGAGGCAAAGAAGGCATTCAGTAACTCTGCCTTCTCTGTATCTTCTGTCACCAAGGCACCCGCCTCATTCATCAGTGGGCCTACATTGCCTCTGGTGTTAGTTTTATCTGCCACGTATTTGAAAAAGCTCTTCCTGTTGTCCTTGACCCCTCTCGCCAGGTTCAATTCTAGGGAGGCCTTTGCTTTCCTAGTTGCCTCCCTACATCCTCGGACAACAGCCTTATATTCTTCCCAAGTGGCCAGCCCTGCCTTCCAAGATCTGTAAATTCTCCTCTTGCACTTGAGCTTACCCAGCAGATCCCTGTTTAGCCACGCAGGTCTCCTGGCTCCCTTCCTTGACTTCCTACGTGTCAGGATGCTCTGATCTTGAGCACGGTAGAAGCAGTCCCTGAACGCTAACCAACTATCTTGGGCCCCTTTACCTTCAAACAGCCTTGCCCATGGGATTTTCTCGAGTAATTGTTTGAAAAATCCAAAGTTTGCCTTGGCGAAGCCCAGGGTTCAATTCTGCTTGCTATTTTGTTTCTGCTACATGAGATCCTGAACTCCACCATTTCAAGTGGGGCAGAGCCAGAGCAGGGTTCCCAGTGGAGGACACATGAAGAGGGGCCTCCGTGCCCACAAATGAACCTGGGATGTGTTCTTGGAGACCCTTTGCTCTCACCAACCCAGGAACATGCCCTGCCTGGAGGAGCTGCTTTCAGTGCAGTTCCCTCAGCTGGGAACATCCTGCTCAGAGCAGGACTATCCCCATCAACAGACTAACCCAACATGGGGACAGAGCAAATACATCCTCAGGGACATCTCCTACCCAATCACTGCTGCCACGCTGGGAGCAGAAACCCCAACACAGCCCCACCACACGCTTCTCCAGCCCATCCCACCCACAGCTCCACCAAGGCAGGGGTTATCTCATGCTACGCCCACTCCAAGGCCTCACCTTTGTGAAGAGCTCGCTGATGCCTGACCCGATCAGAGCTCCACCGGAAGGCCTTCTTGCAACGTGGACAGGCATACGGCTTGTCTCCCGTGTGGAGGCGTTGGTGTACAATGAGGTATGAATGCCTTGAAAAGCGTTTCCCACACATTTTGCAAGGAAAGGGCTTCTCCTCGGTGTGCGTCAACCTGTGCCGCAGGAGGTCTCTGCTTTTGGTGAAGTTCTTCCCGCACTCCAGGCACTTGAAGGGCTTCTCTCCCGCATGGATGCATTGGTGTTTGATGAGGTCTGACTGCCAGGTGAAGCTCTTCCCACACTTCAGGCACGTGAAGATCTTCTCTCCTGTGTGGATGCGTTGGTGGTTGATGAGGGCTGAGTGCCAGGTGAAGCTCTTCCCACACTCCAGGCACTTGAATGGCTTCTCTCCTGTGTGAATGCGTTGGTGTGTGATGAGGGCTGAGCACCTGGTGAAGCTCTTGCCACACTCCAGGCACTTGAATGGCTTCTCTCCTGTATGAATGCGTTGGTGTGTGATGAGGGATGAGCGCCTGGTGAAGCTCTTCCCGCACTCCAGGCACTTGAAGGGCTTCTCTCCCGCATGGATGCGTTGGTGTTTGACAAGGTCTGACTGCCAGGTGAAGCTCTTCCCACACTTCAGGCACTTGAAGGGCTTCTCTCCTGTGTGGATGCCTTGGTGCTTGACGAGGGTTGAGCGCGAAATGAAGCTCTTCCCACACTCCAGGCACTTGAATGGCTTCTCTCCTGTGTGAATGCGTTGGTGTGTGATGAGGGCTGAGCACCTGGTGAAGCTCTTGCCACACTCCAGGCACTTGAATGGCTTCTCTCCTGTATGAATGCGTTGGTGTGTGATGAGGGATGAGCGCCTGGTGAAGCTCTTCCCGCACTCCAGGCACTTGAAGGGCTTCTCTCCCGCATGGATGCGTTGGTGTTTGACAAGGTCTGACTGCCAGGTGAAGCTCTTCCCACACTTCAGGCACTTGAAGGGCTTCTCTCCTGTGTGGATGCCTTGGTGCTTGACGAGGGTTGAGCGCGAAATGAAGCTCTTCCCACACTCCAGGCACTTGAAAGGCTTCTCTCCTGTGTGCATGCGTTGGTGCCTGATGAGGGCTGAGCGCCTGGTGAAGCTCTTGCCACATTCCAGGCACTTGAAGGGCTTCTCTCCTGTGTGGATGTGTTGGTGTGTGATGAGGTCTGTGTTCCTGATGAAGCTCTTCCCACACTCCAGGCACTTGAAGGGCTTC
Organism: Trogon surrucura; assembly: GCA_020746105.1. Classification (NCBI taxonomy): domain Eukaryota; kingdom Metazoa; phylum Chordata; class Aves; order Trogoniformes; family Trogonidae; genus Trogon; species Trogon surrucura. The sequence continues at coordinate 37,879 of JAJGST010000088.1, forward strand.
TCTCCTCTGTGGATGCGTTGGTGACGGATCAGGTTGCGCTTCAAAGTGAAGATTTTCTGGCAGTCCCCACAGGTGTACCCCTTCTCTTTGCAGCCAGTCTTTGGTTGGGTTCCAGCTTCTCGCTGCTTTTCAGCATATGACCCTTTGAAAGATCCTTTGTGGGGTCTTCTCTGAAGCAAGACTTCTTCTCAGCTCCCTTGCTCATCATCTGGCTGATGTTGAACTTCAGGGTCCATTTCCACCTCGATGTTCTGGGGCTCCTCTCTGGCTTGCACCTTCACTGTGTTCTCTTCACTGTGTTCCATCTTCTCTCTGACCTTTTCCATGGCTTAGGACTCCTTCTTCTTCCCACTCTTGGTTCCTCAGCTGTTGGGACACAAACAGGCTCATCTGATCTGTGTTAAGAGCAGCCACCTCCACCAGTACAGTGCTGCCCAACTGCTGGAGCCTTTCTAGAGACAAGCAAGCAGCCCCAGGGGGTTTACCCACCTGCTAGTCCTGAACCACACCAGTCCTTTAAAAATGCAAAAATTGGGAAAAAAACAGAGTGATTTATCTTGCTCCTCCATGGGCTCAGGCAAGGGTCTGCTCCACCATGGACCTGGTCCTGGGCTGCGGGAAGCTGCAGAGCCTCTGCTCCAGTCTCCTCCCCTGCTTCACGTCCACATGGTTGCTCCTCTCACCACCCCCTTCCTCTCCAAGAACGAAAGATCTCCCCAACACAAAGGAATTGGCCGAGCAGGTTTTTCTCCTCTTCCACAAAATTATCACAGAGGTCCTGGTTGCTTGGGCCATGGCATGGGGGACACACCCACCTTCAAGAAGCTTCTCACCCTGTAGCCACCCACCTCCCAAGAAACCCCACTGGTCACAGCCAGCCCATGTTGCCTCAGGGGAACTACAAGCAGGTGAGTGGGGGGAACCTCTGAAAATTTGGAGGGCTAGGACCCCTATAAGTTCCTTCCCGGGGGTCGACACACTCTCATGGCTCCTCTCCTGCCCGATGTGACCCAAGACAGGGCATTGGTCCCCACCTCAGCCCATGGATGCGGACAGCCAGTGCCTTGGGATAATGCTGAAGGTCCACCTCGGGGGCTTCAGATGCCCCACAAATTATTTGGGATGGCAGGGATACTCAGCCTCCTCTGGGGCGTTCTTTAGGGGCGAGGCTGTGCAGGGAGACCCCAGCCAGCTATAGGCACCCGTGCCCCGCCCCCAACCCAGGACCACAGGGCACAGAGCAACAAGGAGCCGGGCTGGGGCTGGGGGATCCTTCCTCATCACCCCCTCCCAACACTGCCCCCTTACCCGTGGGGGCTGCCTGGACCCTATTCCCCACCGCCGCTGCCTGAGACAACCCCCTAATCCCTCTGGTCCCGAGGTCCCCCATTATCTCCAGATGCTGCTCGGGACCCCCTCCAGGTCTCTGCGGGTGCTGCCCCGGGGTCCCTTCGCACCCCATGGGGAAAGGCCCAGCCCCCCACCCCGTATCCTGCCCGGGGACCCCCGGTACCTGCGAGCGCTGCTGCCTCCCGAAAGCACATGGGGATCACTCCAGCTGCTGACGGGGCTGCGCGGAGGGTCCCGCCCCCGGAGCCGCCTTTTCCGGAGCCTCCGCTCCCCGAGCCGGGCTGGACCCCCCGGGGATCGCGGGGATGCTGGGGGAGCCCGGCCGGAGCCCCCCACCGCCGGCCTTTTCTCAGGGAAGGGCTCTCAGTGCCGAGGGAAAGGATCCTCGTCCCACGCCTCCAGCACAGCCGGCAGGGATCTCCTGCAGCCCAGCGGGATCAGCGATTAAAAAACTCCCAATCCTGTCCAAAATCTTACAGGTTTTATCCCGTGAGGATGGGATGTGGGAGGGGTAGAGGTGTGCCTGAGGAAATGGGACTCTCTGGGATTATTTCTCTTCAGTGGATTTATTTAAACTCTGTGTCCTGTCACACGGGGTCACCGTCGGGCAGGAGGGATGTGCCTGGCGGCCGCGCTCCCCCCTCCCAGCTCACAAAGTCCCTGTCACAACTCTTTCGGTTGTCCCCATTCCATGTCCCGACATGCCCATCGCCGCTCCCGGTGTCCCCACCCATCGGTGTCCCCGAGGACCCCGTTCGCAGCCGTATTCCCGCCCCACCCCGGGCACAGGAAGAGCGGAGCGGCTCTGGGTGGCTCGTCCAGCGCGGTTTAACTCCGCTCGGCTCTTCTCTGAGCGCTGCGGTTTGCAGCAGCTCCGGCTGCGCTCCGAGACCTCCCAGTGACTGCTCGCCCTGGGCCGGGACTGCCCTGCCCGGGGCTTTCGAGGAATCCCGGCCGGGGGCACTCGGGGCCGGTGACGGCGGCGCCCGGAACTCCGGTATGTGGCGGTGGCGGCGGCGCCCAGGATAGATCGTGGCGCGTGTGGGGATCGGCGTCCGGTTCTGCTGGGGCTGGTGGGGCTGTGGCGAGGGGAGCCTGCCCTGGCTGCGGGGAGAAGCCCCCGGGGGCCGACGTTGCCTCCCACCTCGCAGCTCCCAGGGTCCAAAATCTGAAGGGAAAGTGCCCCCGGGGGGCTGAAAGGAGGGAAGGCAGAGGCTGCCTGCAGCAGAAACCTGCTGCAACACGAGGGACACCCGTGGCAATAAATGATTTAATTATCAATATAAAAGTAATAACAAGATCCGTACGCACATCTCTGACGCGGCCCCACGCAGCAGATGGGGATGCTCTCGGCGGCAGAGGGGTAAATGAGGACCCCCGTCTTTACCGACGTCTGCCTGGACTGGGACCTCAAGCACGGAAGCAGTTCTTTTCTCTCGTCGAAATTCCTGAGCTCCTTTTGATTATCTCGCAATTTCTATTTCTCTGCTTGTTCCATGCTTGATGGAGCTCGGCTGAGCTCCCTGTCACCGTGCGGGGCTGAGGGGACACAGAGCCAGGCTGTGAAATGACCCCGTAGAGACAGAATAACAGAATTATAGAATGATTCTCCATCTTTCTCTGCTTTTGATCTTCTCCTCCTATCCCCGCTCTTTTACCCCCGAGCCATGCTCTGGGGTTGGAGTAAAATTGGGTCGAGGACAATAAATGCATCACTTTCAACCTTTTCCTCAAAATTAGGGAACAAAAACAAAAGAAACTCCATGCTTTTTGCTTCTTCGCCTTCTTGAAACCACCCGGACGGCCACAACGCAAGGAACACCCATGACAATAAATCATTTAACTAAAGAAGAAAAAAAAATGCAACAAGATCTGTACAAACATCTCAGCCGGGGGCCACACTCAGGTCGCTGCACACCCTGACTCTGTGTCCCCTGGGCCCCGCACGGTGACAGGGAGCTCCACCGAGCTTTCTGCACCCGGCTCAGCTCAGGGCAGCTCCATCAAGTACTAAAAAAAACGGGTAAGTATGAACTGAACATCTAGCCCTCCTGGACATGTTCCTGTGTGACCTACTCTGGGTGCTCCTGCTCTGACAGGAGGGTTGGACTAGATGATTTTTCGAGGTCCCTTCCAACCAATCACCAAGGGCAATGTCCTGCAGTGTGGGGACAGCAGCAGCTTGGACCACTCGTGAGTCCTGCGTGCAGAGACCGTCCTGCAGTGGGATGGGCAGGGCCTTGAAAGAAAGAAGGGAAGACTAACAGAGCGTGGGAATGCGACGTGAGAACAGAATTGGTTGAGCTCAATAGTTTCATTATGGAGAAGAGAACTAGTAGCTGAAGGTGGCAACAGAACTGTTGCTTTATACAAATATAACTTGTAGCTGAAGGGGGCAACAGTTGCTTGAAGGCAGAACCTTATCACCTGCAGCTGCTGCTGCTGATCCTAAAGGGCAAAAGCTGCCAAATAACAAGAAGGTTGTCCAGACGACAAGAAGGAGAAGAAGAGTGACGAAGTAAACGACCACCAGAGGCATCCGATGACCACCAGGGCAGACCAAAAGGAGAAGAACTAACAGTAGACAGCGATAAAGATGTTAGAATGGAAAGTGAAATGAATATGGAAATAGTTCTTAGAATAGGAGGAGACATAATGATTATTTTGTGGAAATGTAATAAATATGTGTGGAGTGACTGCATGGAACCAGAACACAGACACCAAGGGATTGCGGGGAGGCCGGGAGCTCTGGTGGCACAGCTGCATGGGGGTTGATTGGCGCTAGATCCGAGGCACCGGGCAGAAGAGGAGGTCAAAAGTTGGTGGCCGAGGAAGACTTGGAACCTTCCTGACTACACAAAACTGGGAGGAGTGGCTGACACACCAGCAGGCTGTGCTGCCATTCAGAGAGACCTGGACAGGCTGAAGGGCTGGGGAGGGGAGAAATCTGATGAAGTTCAACAAGGGCAGATGTGAGCAAAGAGCTGTGAAACTCGATTAAGAACTCAACTTGGCTCCTGTGCACTTGGCAAAGTAGCTCCTGCCCCGGCAACTCTTTTAAAACTGAACAGGTGAGGTTTTTGTTCCCTGCTTCAACCCCATCAGCGGGCCGGGTGAGGCAGTAGATGGGGATGCCCGCAGCAGCAGGGATGAAATGGGGACCCTGTCAGTGCCAGAGGTGGGGTGAGGGGGGTTATGGAGCATCAGAGGGAACGTGTTTGGTGCCAAGAGTGGGGCTGATCCTGTCAGGCTCCCTTCACCGCAGTCCCCAGCCCCAGCAGAACCGACGGCTGGCCCACTCCTGTGCAACGACCATCCCCGCTCCGCTCACTCTGACAGATCAGGGAGCCAAGGGCTGGAGTTACAGGGAGGGGAAGCAGGGACACACTTCTCTAAAGCCCATTGTGCTGAGAAAAGTTGAGCAGAACTAAACCGGGATGAAGGAGTCACACAGGGCCACTCCACTCCTGCAGCCCCGGTGGGGAGGAACCTGCGGGAAGGGGAGACCTCGTGGCAGCCGAGGTCTGCCTGGGCTGGGACCAAAAGGACAGAAGCAGCTCCTTCCTTTTGGGAACATTCCTGAGATTACCTCATTTCTCTCCTACTTCATATTTCTCTGCTTTTGTAGTGCTTGATGGAGCTGCCCTGAGCTGAGACGGGTGCAGAAAGCTCAGCAGAGCTCCCTGTCACTGTGCGGGGCCAAGGGGACACAGAGCAGGGGCGTGAAGTGATCCAGGTGTGGCCCCATCAGAGATGTTTGTACAGATCTTGTTGTATTTTTTTTATACTTTTTCTTCTTAATTATTAGATGATTTATTGTCACGAGTGTCCCTTGTGTTGTGGCCATCCGGGAGGTGCTGTGGGGCCCCAGCCCCTCCCCATGGGGATTCAGGCTCCCCGGGCTGGGCTCTCACCTTGGCAGCTGCTGCCTCAAGCTGTCTCAAGCTCGGATCTTGGCTCTGAGGCTGGCCATGCTCCTCCACAACCCCAAAAATGCTGTCGCCCTGCCCATCACTGCCAGCCCCCTCTCACACCTCTTCCAAAGCACCCACCGATCCCTCCTGCTCCCAGTTCTGCAGCTGGGATGTGCCAAGCCCATCCTAGACTGCCCTGGGTGGGATCAGGTCCCCACACAGTCAGCTCCAAGACTCCCTCCCTCCTCTCCCAGGCTCTCCTCTGGGAGATGAGCAGAAATGCCTCCAGAGCGTAGACGGGGCTGAGCATCAGCCAGACCAGAGGGAAGGAGTGGACGTGGTGGGATGGAGATGCTTTACAGGAAGCCTTTTTGGTTCTTGAGCAAGTTCCAATACCCACGTCCCAGGGAAAATATTTCCCAGCACGACGCTCACGACAGACCTGGCTGCTCCCAAAAATCCCTCTGGAGCCAGCAGAAATGCTGATGGCAGTGAATTAAAGCAGAGCAATGGCAGGTCCAGTCTCATTCATGTAACATCACGTGGCAACGTTTTAGTGTGAGGCTACAGTCCCAGCGAAGCAACAAACAGACCGTACAGCAAACATCTCCTGATTTCTGAGTGTGAAGAGAAGACCTACACACAGCACTTCCTCCCACCTTCCTTCCCAATGGCAAAATAACGTTAATCCAAAATTGTATTGCAATTCAAAGTTCCATTCTGGGCCATTTTTCTTAGGATATAAAGAAGGGACTAATATTTTACCAACTTTTTTTTGTGTTTGGGGGTCAAACCCAACCTAGCTACAATGTTTAAACACACAGCCTTGTCACATCCTGCCCAGGAGGGGGAGGACAAGTGATTTAGATTTGTAATTCCCCAACGGGTGGGCAGCGGTGAGACAAGTCTCAAGGTCCATACACAACTTTTTATTCATGTCTCCCAACGTATAGATGGGACTCACGATGATCGATTAAGTTACAGGACACGTTAGGGCAAGAAATGCAATGTGATAGCCAGGGAAAGACTAGGTGTACAACAGACTACAGCAACTTCATAATAACAAGGGAGAAAAAAAACTTATAACAGGCAGTATTATATTTAATGATTACAAGAACGAAGCTAAGCATGAACTAAAGAAGTAGTGTGATATGTCTTCCATTACCTGGTGAGAATCACAGCATAGAATCATAGAATCATAGAATCACAGCACATTGGGGGTTGGAAGGGGTCTCTAGAGATCATGCAGTCCAACCCCCCTGCCAGAGCAGGGCAGGGCAGGGCAGGGCAGGGCAGGGCAGGGCAGGGCAGGGCAGGGCAAAGAAAAGAAAAAGAAAAAGAAAAAGAAAAAGAAAAAGAAAAAGAAAAAGAAAAAGAAAAAGAAAAAGAAAAAGAAAAAGAAAAAGAAAAAGAAAAAGAAAAGAAAAAGAAAAAGAAAAAGAAAAGAAAAAGAAAAGAAAAGAAAAGAAAAGAAAAGAAAAGAAAAGAAAAGAAAAGAAAAGAAAAGAAAAGAAAAGAAAAGAAAAGAAAGAAAAGAAAAAGAAAAGAAAAGAAAAGAGAAAAGAAAAGAGGAAAAGGAAAGGGGGGAGGGGGGAGGGACAGAGATCACGGGTCTGGGTTCTTGCCTTGGTCCCACCAACGAGGCTTCAAGGATGTCGTCACCTTTTCTTCGTCTTTCCTTCTTCTCACCCTGCACTTCTTGCTGTCTCCATCTCCGTCTTCCTGCTTCTGTCTCCAGGCTGCTTCTCTGTGTAACTTTTTGCTTTATCCCACCTCTATTTCCACACACTTCTCTCCATGCAGATGTGCAGTATGTCCATAAACACTTCTTTGTTTACCACAAGATGCGATTGCCTTCTCTCCAGGGGACACAGGCCACAAAACAAAGCCATCCTGCCTTCACTGCACCCCTTCCCTCATGCATATTCGGCGCCGAGGCTGCCTGAGGCACCTGTTTCCTGCTCAGCCTTATCCCATCCCTCGGCCACATCCCATTTGCACTCACCAGTTTGCCACACGGGGCCAGTCCCGCCTCGTTTCTGACCGAGCTGGGGGGTTGCAAAGCGCCAACAAATGTTTAAGGCAAACATTCCCACCTCTGTCCCTTACAAGCTTAGAGGAGCCTCTAATAATGAGGATTTTGACTGGGAGATTCGCGCCGTGATCTGGTTCAAAACACCCCCAAGGACTCAGAGCTTGTTGAAACTTTCTAAACCATGGTCTGCTCGTTACCTCTGGGTACACACCATCTCGCTGCCTTTTCTAGTAACTGGCTTGAAGGTTTCCTCCTCACCTTTCAGGAGCATTCTTTGAAGGACTGATTTCCCACCCTTAAGGCAACAAAAATTGTTTTGTCTTCCTTAAGGCAACAGAGGAAGAGCTACAAGGAGCTGAGGGTGTGGATGCCTTTGGAACAGGTTTGGGTGGATAAAGGCAGGATGTAGGGAGGGGTTAATTCAGCTCAGCCCTGTCTTGCTTTGAAAGACCCTTGTCTGTGTGCAGGTTGTGAGAAATGAGCCAGCCCTGAGCTCTCCAGAATATCTGAACAGCGGACAAAGGAGCAAAATCTGAATGGAACCCAAATGGCACAGAAATTCAAATCACAACCAGTCTGATTCCAACCACTCTCCATTCTTGAGATATTTTAATTTGGCTCAGGAGACCGTTTGTGTCCCAGCCCTCACCAAATTAGCGAAACAAGTCGGGTGCTCAGACACAAACCTCTCCCGTGAAAAGATAAGGGCAAGTCCCAAAGAGAAAACATTCCAGCGAGTCCCATTTCCTCAGGCACACCTCTGCCCCCTCCCACATCCCATCCTTAAAGGGATAAAACCTGTAAGATTTTGAGTCGGATTTGGAGAATTTTTCCCATTGACACAGTTGGACTGCAGGAGATCCCTGCCGGCTTTGCTCTGGATTCATTGGCACAGGAAAACGAAGCTTTTCTGGAAGGAAGACCCCAATATCTGCATTTTTCTAAGGTGAGAGGAGGGTCCTGCGTGACATCCAAGAGCTCAGTGTCCCCTTCCCCTTGAAACGAACTGGGAGGACTTTTGGGGATGGTGGCAACTCCTTAATGGGTGGGATTCCTCAGATTTCGGTTTTAATTGAGCCTTTTGGAAGATCTTTTTCCGAGTGGGAACATCCTTTAAGATGGTTGAACCCCGGTCGCTGCTGCAGCTCGTGGTCCCACCTCGGGACACCCCATTCAGCTCCAAGGGCCATTTGTGGGGACACCTAAAGGTGCTGCCAGCCCCGTCCTGGTGCAGAACGCCCTTCCGCGGGGACCTCCAAAAACCCCCGCCCCATCAATTTTTAAAATTAGTACTTGGGGTTTTTTGGTTTGTGTTTTTTTTTTTTTTTGTCAAATTAAACCTTGAAGCTGCTTTTCCAGGGGGTGGGTGACAGAAAAGGGTCGGGAGTGGGGGGCTGCAGCCCAGCTCCCCCCAGCACTCTCTGATGGCCCCGGGGGATCCAGTTTTTCCCCCCCAGCACCCCCGCTATCCCCGGGGGGTCCAGCCCGGCTCGGGGAGCGGAGACTCCGGAGAAGGGGGGGCCGGGGCGGGACCCTCCGCGCAGCCCCGGGAGAAGCTTGGGGGAGCGGCGGTGCCCGGAGGTACCAGGGGGTCCCGGGCAGAAAACGGGGGTTCCCGGGCAGTTCCCCGTAGGGTGCGGGAGACCCTGGGGCAACACCCGCAGGGACTGGGAGGGAATCCCGGCCAGCGGGTGAAGATAATGGGGGACCCCGGGCAGCGCTCCAAGGGAATGGGGGGAGTATCCCAGGCAGCGGCTGTGGGGAATGGGGGGTCCCAGGCAGGCATCCCCCCCGGGTAAGGGGGTGCTACAGGGAGAGGGTCATGGAAAATGAATGCCCCATCCCCAGCCCGGCTCCTTGGTGCTTTGGCCCTGGCGGTCCCGGGTTGTGGTGGGGGTCACTGGTGCCCAACGATGGCTGGGGTCTCCCTGCTCAGCCTCACCCCCAAATAATGCCCCGGAGGAGGCCGGGTATTCCCCACCCCGCTCCCCCCAAAATAACATGGGGAGACTCTGAAGTGGATCTTCAGGCTCAGGCAGGAGAGAAGCCATGAGAGCATGTTGACCCCCAAGAAGAACCTTCTGCTCCTCTCTCCCACCCCCAAATTTCCAGAGCTGGCCCCCCTTCCCATTGGAGCAGAGGCTGCCCAGCCTCCCACAGTTCAAGACCAAATCCATGGTGGAGCACACGCTTGCCTGGGCCACGGAGGAGTAAATTAAAACAATGTGTTTTCTTCCCAGTTGCTCCTCTTCTAAAGGACTGGTGTGGTTCCGGAATAGCAGGTCATGGTGAAAGTGCAAGAGGACACGGTGAAGCTGGAATTTGACATGGTGAAGGTGGAAGAAGCCAGAGAGGAGTCCCAAAAAGTCGAGGTGGAAATAGACCACGAAGTTCAACATCAGCACGATGATGATTAAAGTAGCCAAGAAGAAGTCTTCTTTCAGAGAAGACCCCGGAAGTGCTCTTTGAAAGGCACATATGCTGAAAAAATCCAGAAGCTGGAACCCACCCAAGGAGTGGCTTCAAACAGAAAATACACAAGTGTGGGGATTGCCAGAAGATCTTCACGTGCAGAAGCAGCCTGATCTGTCACCAGCACGTCCACCTGGGAGAGCAACCCTTCAAGTGCCCAGAGTGCGGGAAGAACTTTGTCAACAGCACGAGCCTCCGGCAGCACGGGATGACACACACCAAGGAGAAACCCTTTCTCTGCACCACGTGCGGGAAGAGCTTCACCTGGAACTCCCACCTTGTCAGCCACCACCGCACCCACACAGGAGAGAAGCCCTTCAAGTGCCTGGAGTGCGGAAAGAGCTTCGCCCGGCACTCAGCCCTCATCAGCCACCAACGTATGCACACCGGAGAGAAGCCCTTCAAGTGCCTGGAGTGTGGAAAGAGCTTCACCTGGCACTCGTACCTCACCACCCATAAACATATGCACACAGGAGAGAAGCCCTTCAAGTGCCTGGAGTGCGGGAAGAGCTACGCCTGGCACTCCGGCCTTGTCAACCATCAACGCACCCACACAGGAGAGAAGCCCTTCGAGTGCCTGGAGTGCGGGCAGAGCTTCATCTGGCGCTCAGCCCTCATCAATCACCAAAGCATCCACACCGGAGAGAAGCCCTTCAAGTGCCTGGAGTGTGGCAAGAGCTTCGCCTGGCGCTCGTACCTCACCACCCATAAACGTATACACACAGGAGAGAAACTCTTCGAGTGCCCGGAGTGCGGAAAGAGCTTCGCCTGGCGCTCATACCTCATGAATCACCAAAGCATTCACACAGGAGAGAAGCCCTTCAAGTGCCTGGAGTGTGGGAAGAGTTTTGCCACAAGCACCGTCCTCCTCTATCACGGGATGACACACACCAAGGAGAAGCCCTTTTCCTGCACCACATGTGGGAAAAGCTTCCATTTACGCTCGTACCTTGTCAAGCACCAACAAATCCACACAGGAGAGAAGCCATACACCTGCCCCCACTGCCAGAAGACCTTCCAAAGGAGGCATCTTCTCTTCAGGCATCAGAGAGCCTGCCACAACGGTGAGTACATGCAGTGGGTGTGTCATGAGACGGCCCCTGCCCTGCTGGGATTGTGGGTAGGTGTAGGGGTTGAAGCCCAAGGAGATGACAACACCACCACAGGGCCACCTGGTCCCCCCTAGTGCACCTTGGTGGGGCAGGGAGGAGAAAATGTAACCAAAGGCTGGAGGGTGCACAGGGAGGACTCACTCACCACCTGTGGCCACAGCAAAGAACAGAATCCACCTGGGTGAAAAAATCATCAATTTAATTTGAACAACAAACCCATCAATTTACCAATCAGAGCAGGAGAATGAGAAATTAAAACAGAGCTTAAAACCCCCTTTCTCTGATGTTCCGTGCTACTCATGGGAGGGCTCCTCATACCCCTCTCCTGCTCCAACATGGGGTCCCTCCCATGGGAGACAGTCCTCCATGAATTGCCCCAGTGTGAGTCCATCCCATGGGCTGCAGGCGATCATCAGCCCCACCGTGGACTTCTGTCAGCTGCACTTTTAGAGTTGGACATCTCCTGCCTTGGTGGAGCTGTGGGTGGGGATGGGCTGGAGAAGCATGTGGTGGGGCTGTGCTGGGGTTCCTGCTCCCAGCGTGGCAGAGCTGATGGGGTGGGAGATGTCCCTGGGGGTGGATTTGCTTTCTCCCCAGGCTGGGTTGGTCTGGTGGTGGGGATAGTCCCGCTCTGAGCAGGAGGTTGAACTGGAGACCGCCAGCTGAGGGAACTGGAAGCAACTCCTCCATGCGGTGGGGTCCGTGGGTTGATGAGAGCAAAGGGTCTCCAAGAACATTTCCCACGTTCATTTGTGGATGCAGAGTCCCTTCTTCACTCATCCCCCACCATGGAAAAGCTTGTCCTGGATCTTCCCAGCTTGCATTACCCCAACAGATACTTGGGTCTCACCTCTATCCTTGGTGGTGGAGGTCCTGTTGGTATCATGATTTTCCCTCTTAAGCAGACATCAAGGGCACCCAGCTAAAGCCAGAACCACCCCCCCCAGGTGCTGGAGGAGAAGCTGGAGAGCTAGAAGGAGCAGATCTCAACAAGTGAAGGGGATGACATGAGGAACACCCCACCAGCCACAAGCAAGCCGAAGACCTCTACCAAGCAGAAGATCCGCAAATGGCCAGAGTGGGAGAAGGCTTTCTGCTGGAATAACAGCTTGAGACACCATCAAAGAATCTACAAAGTAAAATGACTCTACAAGTGTCCGTATTGCAAGAAGGCCTTCAACAACTTCAACACCTTAGTCTGTCACCAAAGGACCACCAGAGCGATAGACCCTACAAGTGCCCCAAGTGTGGGGAGCCCTTCAGCTGAGAGTCGAATCCTTCCAGGTATCAGCTGACCCACAATGGAGAAAAACCATTTTCCTGCTCCGACCGTGGCGAAGGCTCTTTTGAGAAGCATAAAATCCTGGTTCACCGATGGATCCATACCAGGGAGAGGCCGTAGAGGTGTCAAAACTGTCCAAAAACTTTCGGGACCTCTCCAACTTCACCATGAACCTGAGACCTATATACTGAAGACCTTCCACATACATGAGGTCTGTGGGAATCCCTTCAGAGAGGCCACCGAGTGTCTTTTCCATGAGAAGCCCCACCATGAGGAGAAGTCGGTGGGCCAGGGAACTCCTTGAGGGGGTGGTGTGCCACGATACTAGGAGGTTGTTTCCCCCCTAGGGAAGGACTTCCACGCCTTTGCTCTCATCCCATGAGCCCAGTGATGTTCGGGGGTGATCTGCGTGGATGATCTTCATAGATGATCCTCGAGGATAATCTTCAGGGATGATGAGTGTTGATCTTCAAAGGAATTTTGGGGCACTAATGCCCCATCAAAGGTTTATTTGGTGAATGAGGAGCTGTTTGAGCCTCTCTCAGCTTTGAAACAGGAGTGCCTGCACAGAGATGTAAAGAAGGAGATTTGCCAGCAGCTGCCTTGGGTTCAACTTTGTCCTTGGTTCACCCCAGCACATGGGGCCACCACATCCAAGAACTCCAGCATCTCCATGGGTCCAGAGAAGGAGGTTTCCTGGCCAAAGCAGGGTCCAAGGGGATTATGAAGTCTCATTGGTCAGCAGGTCATTAGCAAGACCCAAGGTTGAACCACTAGCCTTGGGATGACATTTGGGTGGGACACTGTTGGCATCTCGTGATACAAACTGTGATCACTGTGCTGTAATTTATTCGTTTTGTTCTTTATATGTTTCTCTCTCCCTGATCACCCTTTCCCTTCTTAAAAGCCTCTGCTGTTAATTACTGCTTGGTTATAACCTGGTAGGATAAACCTTGATGATGGTGCTCACCATAGATGAGACTTTGGGGCTTCCCAGTGGGACAGAGGGATCTGGGACCACGATGACAGAGGGATGAGCCACTGTCACTGCCAGCTCAGGGAGTATTTTACGTTGAGGAAAGAGATGCTGCCAATGGAGGAAACCACGGTAAAAAGTCTCTTGAGGTTGGAGGAAGCAGAAATCCAGCCAGGCACCTGCAAGAAGAGTGGAGCGGAGGGGACGCTGCCTTTGTTGTGTACGTGCACACGTACGTATAGATCTATAGACACCCCAGTCAAGCATATCTGGGTCTCCCCTTAGAGCAGATGGAAGAAACACCTCCGTTTTTTTCTGCAGTTTCTGTCCAATACAGTGGATTTTGCTCATGAAGTCTTTCATTTTTGTGTCCTGTTAATTTAACAGGTTTGGCGGTTGCAGAAGAGATGGGGAGGGGGTTCGGTGATTCTGTGGGACACAGCCAGGCAGATGATCCAACCCAACCTCAGAGATGTTCCTGGCCCTATCTCATCCTGCTCAGGTGTCAAACGGAGAGGAGAGGCTTGACTATTGGGTGTCCATCCTCATGGGAGGTGCTTGAGAGATGGCCTTGGAGCTGAGCACCATCCACTGCACCCTCTGCGTGGAGCTCAGCACACCTGGTCATGGAGCTTGGCTCCATCCAGCTCCACCCCATGCCTGGTGCTCAGTACACCCACGTCTGGTGCTCAGCATCATCCTGCTCATCTCATGTTGATTCCTGCGTGCTGGAGAAACCCACCTGTACATACCTCAAGAAGATCCCACTCCTGGACTTGGGGTGGATACATCCCTGGGGGAAGAAGAACCCCTCACGTTGGAGCCCCCTCAGGACATTGACCAGGGATGTGGTGATGCCCGAGGAAATGATGTCATGGGGTCACCTCATGCTGTCATCACTCCACGTTGAGGAAGTGGTGGTGGGGTTTTGTCTGTGGTGGGGTGGAGATCAGGAACCCACCCTTGAGTTGAGGGGTGAGACCCATCATTGCAGGGTGACCCCATCGAGGGGTTTGGGTCCTGATATGCCCACACAGAGCCAATATCTCCAGCTTCGGGTGGGCTGCTGGGCCAACCCAGCAAGAAGCTTTGTAGCCATGAAAGGTCTCTTCCTTGAGGGACCCTTCTTGGGTATATGCAAGAGCTGCTCTTCCAGCCAGTAGAGGGAAGGAGCAGTCATGGAGCAAAGCAACCTGGTATGACATCCCCCAAAAACCCTGCAGACCCCTTCCGCATGAAGAGCTGTCCCCAGTAAGTGACTAGTGTCCCCCAAATCCCTCTGCCCCCTCTTTTGAGATCACAGCTGAGATTGTAGCTCAGGCGAGGCAGAAAGCAGCCAGCCTGGGGGGTCTGGTGAGTCCCAGCCCTCCCCCAGACCCTCCTCCTTCATTCTGTGCCTCAATTTCCCCAGAGCAATTTCCCCAGCTCAAGCACTCTTGGAGACCCAATGGGTGGTGTCACCCTCCTTCTCAACTCGCACCGTTCAGTACATTCCCTCTCCCCTCCCTAATTTGGGAAGGGATCAGCCAACATGACTCCTGGTACCTGCATCTTGGGGAAGACCTGTGCTCCCCACAGCCTCTGCTTTGTCCATGGGTCGAAGATCAGGTAACCATCCTCATCCTCCATAGCACTGAAGAGATGGGGGCGGGGCATGGGCCTTGGAGTAGGGACATGGAGGAGGGCACAGGAGACCAAAGCATCAGTGACAGCTTGGTCAAGGTGTAAACTGGCAGTGGGGCCTGAGCTTTCTGCAATGCATCCTGGGAACAGCAGCCCTGACACCCGGGTGAGGGGCATCGAAGGGGTCCTGGTCAGTCTTTGCCTCTGGAGAAAAGAAAACCAGGGTACAGACCTGTTCACTGTGGTGGAAAGGATAAGGAGCTGCGGCACGAGCTACTGTAAGAGGAATTAGAAAATAAAGAACCCCACACTATTCCTCCTGCCAAAAAAACCCAATAGTAAACCAAAATAAGTAAATCCACCAGCCACCTGCAGACCCGCCTGAGCCCTTCCACTTGGTGGCAGAAATGGGCCTCAAGAAGCCCAACGTGAGCCAAGACACCCCGATGGGAAACAAAGCTGCTGAGGTCACACCTGGGATCCTGGTGCTGTGAGACTGATTCTCCACCAAGAGAGCCCCCCTCGGGAGACAGATCCCGGGACAGGACGGAGCCAAGTGGAGAAGGAGGTGCCCATCCAAGAGGCGGGAGTGCTCGCGCGGCGATGGTGGGCTCCTGGCCTCCAGGCAGGGCCAAACCACCACACAAACCTCTTGAAAAGGTGCTTTTCCCACACAAAGTGCAAGTACCACCTACTCCACGGTTATACCATGGGGTTAGTAGCAGTGCTGCAGAGACACGGTTCTCTGCTCCACCATGGAAACCTCTTTGGAGATTGTCCAAAGGGTGTGACGAGGCAGCGATCCTGACCAGCACTCCCGGTATCACCGGGGGGTCCTGCCCTGCATCTCCAGCATCCCACAAACAGCATCACTTGAGGGGTCCTGCCTGGCCCCTCCAGCATCCCACATCCAGCAGTCAGCATCACCTGGGGGGTCCTGCCCTGCTCAGTGAGTGGAGGCTTTGGAAAAGGCAGGGCCAGGACCAGGGAGCGGTGTGTCCAGGCAGAGCGATCACTGCACGGTTTCGGGGTCCATCAGCGCCCGCAGGTACGTGGAGGGTCCCAGACAATGAACAGGGGGTTCCCCAAAGGGTGCAGGGAAGTCCCAGGGAGCAGGGGACCCCGGGGGCAGCCCCCGCAGGGACCTCGGGGGGTGTTAAGATAATGGGGAAAGCCAGGGTCAATGGAGGGAGGTCTCAGGTAATGGTCCTGGAGAATAGTGGGGGTTCCAAGCAGCAAACGCACCCCCCGCCATGGTAATGGGGTGATTTGGGGGGACACGGAGAAGGACCCCCTCCCAGCCCTGCTCCTCGCTACTTTGTGCCCAGTGGTGTCAGGTTGGGGTGGGGGCACCGGTGCCCAGTGATGGGATCTCCCTGAATGTCCAGAGAAAATCTCCTCCCCTGGTAGGGTGGATGGGTGGGATCTCACCCTCTCCAAAAGAACTCTGGGGAATGAGGTCTGAAGCCTCCCCAGGTGGACCTTTAGCATCAGGAGAGGAGCTGGGAGAGCTGTTCCCCCCGGCTCCGATTCCTAAGACTCCTCTGTCCATGATTCTGAGGGGCACCCCCTGGGGCCATTCACTCACCTTGAGAAGGGCTCCTGCATCTGGAATGCTCCGTAGTGCGTGGTACTGGTGGAGGTGGCTGCTCTTAACACAGATCAGGTGACTCTCTTTGGTCTCCCAATAGGTGAGGAAATGGAGGGCAAGAAGAGGAAGGAGTCCCAAGCCAGGGTGAACACAGAAGAGGAACAGTGAAGCTAGAATTTGACACATTGAAGGTGGAAGAAGCCAGAGAAGAGCCCCAGAACATCAAGGTTGAAATCGACCACAAAGTTCAGCATCAACATGATGATGAACAAGGGAGCTGAGAAGAAGTCTTCCTTCAGAGAAGACCCCGCAAAGGCTCTTTCAAAGGGTCATATGCTGAAAACCAGCCAGAAGAAGCAACCCAACCAAAGAGTGTCTTCAAACAGAAAGCATACATGAGTGGGGACTGCCAGAAGATCTTCATATGGAGGTGGCACCTGATCTGTCACCAATGGGTCCAGAGAGAAGAGAAGCCCTTCAAGTGCCTGGACTGTGGGAAGAGCTTCACAAGGAGCAGAGATCTCCCGTGTCACATGATGACCCACACCAAGGAGAAACCCTTTCCCTGCGCCACATGCAGGAAACACATCGCCTGGTGCTGTCTCCTTGTCAACCACGAACGCAGCCACACAGGAGAGAAGCTGTTCGCCTGCCCCCACTGCGAGAAGACCTTCCAGTGGAGCTCTGACCTCATCAGCCATCAGAGTGAACTCCACAGCAGTGAGGCCTTGGAGAAGGCACAGCATGCGAAGGTCTGTCAGTGGGGATAGTCCTGCTCTGAGTAGGGAGTTCCCAGTTGAGGGAACTGCACTGGAAGCAGCTCCTCCAGGCAGGGCATGTTCCTGGGTTGGTGAGAGCAAAGGGTCTCCAAGAACACATCTCAGGTTCATTGGTGGGCACGGAGGCCCCTCTTCATGTATCCTCCACTGGGAAACCTGCTCTGGCTCTGTCCTACTTGCATTACCCCAACAGATCCTGGGCTTTCTCCTCCATCCTTGATGGTGGAGGTCCTGCTGGTGCCATGTCTTTGTCTTTCCACAGCAGATATGGAGAGCACCCAGCTGAAGGCAGAACCACCCCCAGAGGTGCTGGAGGAGAAGCTGGAGCACAAGGAGGAGCAGAGCCCACCTGGAGAAGGGGATGACGTGAGGATACCCCCACCAGCCACAAGCAAGCAGATCACCATAACTGGTGTGTTCACCATCAAAAAATTAGAAAAATTAGTAGGGGGCACCCAGGAAACATAGGGGGAAATCTCATCATTCCACCAGGTATAAACATTCTAGATAGTCCAGTCTCCTCAGCCATACCTCTGCTTCCCCCACCCCCCATCCCATCCTTATGGGCTAAAAACTCTTAAGATTCTGGGTACGATCTGGATAAGGTTTTCCAACAATCCAGCTGGACTGTAGGAGATTCTTCCCAATTATCTGAGATGTCAGATGAGGGGATTTGCCCTTGGACTGAGAACCCTGACCTGGGAGAGGGTGACTGAGACACCCATGTGCTATTTGAGCACACTGTGTTATTGTTAATATCTCGCATGTTTTTCTGTCCTGTGTTAGTACATTTCCAGGAATCACTTAAGGTTTGTACTAATAGATCCTGTGTATTGGGTCGTGGGGTTTTTTGAGTTGCAATAGTAGTAGTGACATATTGGACCTGTGAGTGAAGTTCAAATAAATCACTAGTTTGAACCTTGCAGTAAAGTCTCTCTGCGTCTCCTGCTCCAGCTTCACTGTGCACCTGAGGACCCCACCTCAGCCCATGGATGGGGACAGCCAATCCCTCTGGGTGCTGCCACGGGGTCCCCCATTATCTCCAGATGCTGCCCGGGACCCCCTCCAGATCCTTGCGGGTGCTGCTCCGGCGTCGCCCCGCACCCCATGGGGAAGGGCCCAGCCCCCCACCCCGTATCCTGCCCGGGGAACCCCCGGTACCTGAGGGCACTGCCGCCTCCCGAAACCACGCGGGGATCGCTCCGGCCGCTCCCGGGGCTGAGCGGAGGGTCCCGCCCCCGGAGCCGCCTTTTCCGGAGCCTTTCCCGGGTAGGGGCTTATGTTAATGAATACGCATACAGGCAGCCAAAGATTCCCACACTCGGTGCGCGTGTATTTGGTGGAAATATCCCCTACATGCCTGGTGCTGTAATAAAGAATACCTGCTGAATAACTTTGGTTATTGAGCTTTTCCGCATCAAGGGGTTTTTTTTGTTTGGTTTTGTTGTTGTTGTTGTTGTTGTTGTAGGTTCATAGTGCACAGTCAAGTGTATTTGAGTGATCTCGAAGTCGGGAGCTCCAGGTGCTCCCTGACCCGGGCTTGTCTGTGCAGCAAGTCCAGCTGTGATGGGCACCCCCTGAGCGAAGAGATGGAGAAAGGTCCTTCTCCGTGCTGGGCACTCGCAGCTTCCCCTCTTCCCCAGCGCAGGGGGGTCCTTCCCTCCACTGCTGCTCCGGGTCGCTCCTGGGAGCGGGTGGAGGACAGGGGCAGCGCCAGCGTCCAGGGACGGGGATAATTTTTGGTGGGTTTTCTCCCGCGATTTCATCTCCCCAGCCGTTTATACTCCCGCCCCAGGGCGCGGCTCGGGGAGTTTTAGGGTAAAAGAGAGGATAGAGAAGGAGAAAAAGGGCAAAAAGAGGGGAACGACGGAGAAAATCCAGCAGGAATCACTCCGGAACGGACAGTTTTGAGGGTAAGTAAAACAAATTAGAAAAAAAAAACAAAACAAAACAAAAACAAAACAAAACAAAAAAACCCAAAAATGCGTACCAGAAAACTCGGCGGCTGAGAGAAGCCGAGTAGAAACTTTTTGCCGACCCGGGAAAGGAATCGCTGTGATTTTGGTCGATTCGCGCAGCGCGATTTTGTTCGATTCGCGGGGGATTCGCCGGGAGGGAGCGAAGGAGAGAGGGAGGGGGCGGGGGCGATCCCCACCTCGGCCCCGTCTCTTTCTCGGCGGGGCTGGACTGGATGATCTCCAGAGTCTGGGACTCTGCCCGTCGGCTCTGACGTCCCCGCCGACCGAGCCGCTTTAAGGAAGGAATGGGGCCGCGGAGCGCGATGGCAGCGAGCGGAGCTGCCGGCTCCAGACCGGGGGCACTTGTGGGGAGCGGAGCCGGGAAAAAAGCTCCAGGCGGTTCCGATGCCCAGTAAAGGCGCTCCAGGGAGTCCTCGCCACTCCCCGTCCCGCCGACGGGCCCCAGCAGCAGCATCAGTGCCCGGGGCCGGCCCCATCGCGCTGCTCCGCTCCGCTCCGGATCCGCCGACCAGCGCTCCCATTGAGAACCCGCAGCAAGCCCCGGCCACGGCAGCCAACAGGCACCGCGATTGGCTGCTCCAGATCTCATCCACCAATGTCAGATCGATCCGCCTCTGACGTCACCGGGCGCCGGGCAGATCCCGTGTGGGCAGGTTGAATTCGAAATCCTAGAATGTCTGAGGTTGGGAGGGACCTTAGAGCCATCTGATCCAACCCCCCGCCATGGGCAGGGACACCTCTCAACCAGCCACAGCCTCTCTGGGCAATCTAGTCCAGAGTCCTGCCCCCCTCACACTGAAGATTTTCTTCCTAAGACCCATTCTAAACCTGTTCTCCTTCTATTTAAATCCATTTCCCCTTGTCCTATCGCTGGACACTCTTGTACAAACTCCCCCGCAGCCTTCCTGTAGGTTCCCTTCAGGCACTGGAAGGCAGTGATAAGGTCCCCCCGGAGTCTCCTCTTTTCAAGGCTGAACAGTCCCAGCTCTCTCAGCCTGTCCTCACAGCAGAGGTTTCCACCCTGCGGGGAAGAACTCAGCCCCTCCACCCCGTACCCAGTCCAGGGACACCCCCCCTGACCCGGGGCCGGGCGGGAGGTGTGAATCCAGCTCAGCTCTGTCTTGCCTGGACAGACCCTTGTCTGTGATGATCCGGGGGGGGTTGTGAAAAACGACCCCGCCCCGACTTCTCCAACTTGACTAAACAGGGGACAAAGGACCAAAACCCGAATGGAACCAAAACCCAACAGCAAACATTTCGCCCAGAGTCTCATTTCAAACACTGCCTCTGTTCTGGAGGTCTTTTAGTTTGGCTCAGGAGACCATTTGTGCCCCAGCGCTCATCATCAAATTAGCAAAACAAGGCGAATGCTCAGACACAACCTCCCCCCGTGAAAAGATAAGGGAAAGAGCCATGGGGCCCCCAGAGAGAAAACATTCCAGCGAGTCCCATTTCCTCAGGCACACCTCTGCCCCCTCCCACATCCCATCCTCACGGGATAAAACCTGTAAAATTTTGGGTTGGATCGGGAGATTTTTACCGCTGATCCCGCTGGGCTGCAGGAGATCCCTGCCGGCTGTGCTGGAGGCGTGGGACGAGGATCCTTTCCCTCGGCACTGAGAGCCCTTCCCTGAGAAAGGGCCGGCAGTGGGGGGCTCCGGCCGGGCTCCCCCAGCACCCCCGCGATCCCCGGGGGGTCCAGCCCGGCTCGGGGAGCGGAGGCTCCGGAAAAGGCGGCTCCGGGGGCGGGACCCTCCGCTCATCCCCGGGAGCGGCCGGAGTGATCCCCATGTGCTTTCGGGAGGCGGCAGCGCTCGCAGGTACCGGGGGTTCCCCGGGCAGGATACGGGGTGGGGGGCTGGGTCCTTCCGCATGGGGTGTGAAGGAACCCCGGGGCAGCACCCGAAGGAACCTGAGGGGTCCCGGGCAGCATCTGGAGATAATGGGGGACCCCGGGTCAGCGTCCAGAGGGATTGGGGGGGTGTCCCAGGCAGCGGCGGTGGGGAATAGGGTCCAGGCAGCCCAACGGGTAAGGGAGTAGTGTTGGGAGGAGGTGATGAAGAAGGATCCCCCAACCGCAGCCCGGCTCCTTGCTGCTCTGTGCCCCGTGGTCGCGGGTTGGGGGCGGGGAACGGGTGCGCATCTCTGGGTGGGGTCTCCCTGCACGGCCTCGCCCCTAAATAACGCCACAGAGGAGGCTGAGTATCCCTGTAATCCCAAATAACTTGTTGGGGCTCTGAAGCCCCCCCAGGTCAGAGGATCAGTCATTCCAATCCATGTGGTGAGGCGGGGACCAATGACCTTTCCTGGGTCACATCGGGCAGGAGAGGAGCCGTGAGAGCGTGTCGATCCCTGGTAAAGAATTTCTATGGGTCCCAGCCCTCCAAATTTTCAGAGGTTCCCTCCACTCCCCTGCCTGTTTCCTTTGAGGCAACATGGGCTGGCTGTGACCAGTGGGGTTTCTTGGGAGGTGGGTGGCTACAGGGTGAGAAGCTTCTTGAAGGTGGGTGTGTCCCCCATGCCATGGCCCAACCAGCCAGGGCCTCTGTGATAAATATGTGGAAGAGGAGAAAAACGTGCTGGGCCAATTCTTTTGTGTTGGAGAGATCTTTAGCTCTTGGAGGGGAAGGGGGTGGTGAGAGGAGCAACCATGTGGACGTGAAGCAGGGGAGGAGACTGGAGCAGAGGCTCTGCAGCTTCCCACAGCCCAGGACCAGGTCTATTGTGGAGCAGACCCTTGCCTAAGCCCATGGAGGAGCAAGATAAATCACTGTGTTTTTCCCCTATTTCTGCACTCTTAAAGGACTGGAACATCTTATCCTTGGCGCTGTCTCTGGACATATCAAGGATAAGGTTATTAGGAGCAGTTAACATGGCTTTGCTAAGGGGAAGTCATATTCGACCAACCTGAGAGCCTTCTATGAAGACATAACGAGGTGGATAGATGATGGCTGTGCAGTGGATGTGGTCTATCTGGACATCAGCAAGGCATTTGACACCGTCTCCCACAGCATCCTCAGAGGTAAACTGAGGCAGTGTGGTCTGGATGACCAAGTAGTGAGGTGGGTCGCTAACTGGTTGAAGGGAAGAAGCCAGAGAGTTGTGGTCACTGGGGCAGAGTCTGGCCGGATGTTTGTGTCTAGTGGGGTCTCTCAGGGGTCAGTGCTGGGGCCGGTGCTGTTCAATGTATTCATCAATGACCTGGACAAGGGATCAGAGGGTGTTGTCAGCAAGTTTGCTGATGACACGAAATTGGGAGGAGTGGTTGACACCCCAGCAGGCTGTGCAGCCATTCAGAGAGACCTGGACAGGCTGGAGGGCTGGAGAGGGAGAAATCTTATGAAGTTCAGCAAGGGCAAGTGTAGAGTTTTGCACTTGGGAAAGAACAACCCCATGTGCCGGCACAGGCTGGGGACTGCCCTGCTGGAGAGCAGCACAGGGGAAAGGGCCCTGGGGGTTCTAGTGAACAGCAGGATGGCCATGAGCCAGCAGTGTGCCCTCGTGGGCAAGAAGGCCAAGGGCATCCTGGGGTGTATTAGAAGGGGAGTAGCAAGTAGGTGGAGAGAGGTCCTCCTGCCTCTCTACTCTGCCCTGGTGAGGCTACATCTGGAATCTTGTGTCCAGTTCTGGGCCCCTCAGCTCAAGAGAGACAGGGAACTGCTGGAGAGAGTCCAGCGCAGCCACAGAGATGATTAAGGGAGTGGAACATCTCCCTTATGAGGAAAGGCTGAGGGAGCTGGGTCTCTTTATCTTGGAGAAGAGGAGGCTGAGGGCTGAACTCACTAATGTTTTTGTCAACGGGGAATGTCAGGAGGACGGAGCCAAGCTCTTTTCAGTGATGTCTATTGGCAGGACAAGGGGCAATGGGTGCAAGCTGGAATGTAGGAGGTTCCATAAAAGTATTAGAAAAAGCTTTTTCATAGTGAGGGTGACGGGCTGCCCAGGGAGGTTGTGGAATCTCCTTTGGAGACATTCAAAACCCACCTGGACGCGTTCCTGTGCGCTCTGCTGTAGGTGATCCTGCTCTGGCAGGGGGGTTGGACTAGATGATCTTTGAGGTCTCTTCCAACCTCTAACATTCTGTGATTCTGTGACTCGTGTGGTTCAGACTTGCTTGCCTCTAGAAAGGCTCCAGCAGACAGGCAGCACTGTACTGGTTGGTGCTGGTGGAGGTGGCTGCTCTTAACAGACATCAGATGAGCCTGTTTAGTCTCTCAACAGCTGAGGAGCTCGAGAGTGGGAAGAAGAAGGAGCCCTAAGCCATGAAAAAGGTGAGAGAGAAGGTGGAAGAGGACACAGTGAAGGTGGAAGAAGCCAGAGAGGAGCCCCAGAACATTGAGGTGGAAATGGCCCATGAAGTTCAACGTGAGGATGATGATGAGCAAGGGAGCCGAGAAGAAGTCTTGCTTCAGAGAAGACCACGCAAAGGCTCTTTCAAAGGATCGTATGTTGAAAACCAGCGAGAAGCTGGAACTCAACCAAAGAGTGGCTGCAAAGAGAAGGGGTACACCTGTGGGGACTGCCAGAAGATCTTCACGTCGAAGAGCAACCTGATCCGTCACCAATGCATCCACACAGGAGAGAAGCCCTTTAAGTGCCTGGAGTGTGGAGAGAGCTTCATCTGGCGCTCAGACCTCGTCAACCACCAACACATCCACACGGGAGAGAAACCATTCAAGAGCCTGGAGTGCGGGAAGAGCTTTGCTTGGTGCTCAGTCCTTGTCAGCCACAAATGCATCCACAAAGGAGAGAAGCCCTTCAAGTGCCTGGAGTGTGGGAAGATCTTTGTAACAAGCACTCTCCTCCTGCGGCACGGGGTGACTCACACCAAGGAGAAGCTCTTTTCCTGCACCATGTGTGGGAAATGCTTTGCCCAGCCCTGGGCCCTTGTGAACCACAAACACATTCACACAGGAGAGAAGCTGTTTTTCTGCCCCTACTGCAAGAGAAACTTCATCCAAAAGTGTCACCTGCAGAGGCATCTGCGAGCCTTACACAAAGGTGAGTCCTCCTTGGAAAGGCCTTTAGGGTGAGGTGTCCCCTGTCTTGGTGGGGCTATTGGTTGGGATGGGCAGGAGAAGCGTGTGGTGGGGCTGTGTTTGGGTTCCTGCTCCCAGTGTGGCAGCGGTGATGGGGTGGGAGATGTCCCCGGGGATGGATTTGCTCTGTCCCCAGGTTGGGTTGGTCTGTCGGTGGGGATAGTCCTGCTCTGAGCAGGATGTTCCCAGCTGAGGGAACTGCACTGGAAGCAGCTCCTCCAGGCAGGGCATGTTCCTGAGTTGGTGAGAGCAAAGGGTCTCCAAGAACACATCCCAGGTTCATTGGTGGGCATGGAGGCCCCTCTTCATGTATCCTCCACTGGGAAACCTGCTCTGGCTCTGTCCTACTTGCATTACCCCAACAGATCCTGGGCTTTCTCCTCCATCCTTGATGGTGGAGGTCCTGTTGGTGTCATGGCTTTGTCTTTCTCCAGCAGACATGGAGAGCTCCCAGCTGAAGGCAGAACCACCCCCCCAGGTGCTGGAGGAGAAGCTGGAGCACAAGGAGGAGCAGAGCCCACCTGGAGAAGGGGATGACGTGAGGATACCCCCACCAGCCACAAGCAAGCAGATCACCATAACTGGTGTGTTCACCATCAAAAAATTAGAAAAATTAGTAGGGGGCACCCAGGAAACACAGGGGGAAATCTCATCACTCCACCAGGTATAAACATTCTAGATAGTTCAGTCTCCACAGCCATACCCCAGCCCCCCCACACCCCCATCCCTTCCTTATGGGCTAAAAACTCTAAGATTCTGGGTAGAATCTGGAGAAGGTTTTCCAACAACCCGGCTGGACTGTAGGAGATTCTTCCCCCTTATCTGAGATGTCAGATGAGGGGATTTGCCCCGGGATTGAGAACCCTGACCTGGGAGAGGGTGACTGAGACACCCATGTGCTATTTGAGCACACTGTGTTATTGTTAATATCTCGCATGTTTTTCTGACCTGTATTAGTACATTTCCAGGAATCACTTAAGTGATGTGTCCCTCAGGTCTTGTATCGGGGAAGCTTCTGTCCCTCCATCACACACTTAGGCATTGGATGGTCTGCAGTAATCATGAATATTCATCAGTGTACTTGAGCTAATTATCACACTTGATCATTTCATAGCATCACAGCCTGGGGCTTGGATCTCCTGGGGGGCTTATGGGGGAGTCTGTGGTGGTCTTTGGGAGAGGAACTCGGGGGCTGCCCTGAGCGGGATGTCCCCACCCCCTCCCCACAGGGGTGGCCCCGCACTCACTCAGAATTCTTCTCCATGTCCTTTGGTTGGGATCCCCTGGGTGGGGGCGTGTCCCTCCCTCCTGGAGACTCGGGGGCTCCGCGACGTTCCCGTTGTTGGTGGAAAATCAGTTCCCCACCCCCGGTGCCATCGCACACGGCAAAGTGGGATCTGCTCGCACCGAGCAGGATCTCACACCTGAGGGATCGGAGATGTCGGCAGAGCCTCCCCGGAGCCAGGCTGGGGTGCAGTTTCACCAGCACGACTCTAATCCTCCTGGTGGCGGGTGGCGGGGAACGGCTGCGGCGGGGCGGGGGACACACGGGAGGACTCGGGGGACACGTTCGGGATCAAGAAGGGGGTGATCTCCTCGCCACAGCCCCCCCCAGCCCCAGCAGAACCGGCCGCCGGCCCCCACCCGCGCCACGATCATCTCCGGGCGCCGCCGCCGCCGCCGAACCCCAGAGCTCCGGGCGCTGCCGCCGCCAAACACCGACCCCGAGTCCCAGCCCCGTGCAGGGCAGTCCCGGCCCCGGGCGAGCAGTCACTGGGAGGTCTCGGAGTGCAGCCGGAGCTGCTGCAAACCGCAGCGCTCAGAGAAAAGTCGAGCGGAGTTAAACTGCGCTGGACGAGCCCCCGACGTTGACCTTCTGAGTCTTTGGTTGGAGCTTGGTCTGTTCGTCCCAGTACTGCCGGTCCAGCCAGTCCACCCGGGCCACCACCCTCCTGGTGTCTCTGTCATAGCGCAAGATGATGTTCCCGTCCAGGTACACCGCGGACACGTCCCGGGGCACCCCCGGGCTGGGCTCCGACACCCCGGGTTCAGAGCAGTGCAGGGAGTGGCGCTCTGCGGGGACACGGGGGTGGAGAGAAGTGGGGGGGAGACAGGGGTGAGGGGCCCAGGGGTGGGCTGCGAGGATGGGTGGCGGTCCCGGGGGAGCAAATCGGCGGGAGGGAGTGACTGGAGGGGATGCGGGGAGAGAGGAATGTCCAGGGCAGGGGTCCTGGTGCTGAGGAAAGCAGAGACGGGGGGGGTTTGGGGGTCAGAGGTGCGGGGAGCTGTCTTGGTGCCTGGGTCTGGGGGAGTCCAGGGTCTGCCAGGGTCCTGGGGAGGGGGACGGGAGGTCTCGGGGAGATCCTTGTGCCCGGGTGGGAGGTCCCTGTCCCCAGGGGCATCCTGGTGCCCAGTGTAGGAGGGACCAGTGGCCGGGCATCAAGAGGAGTCAAGCGGAGGGAGGAGGGGGTTGTCCCGGGAAAGGGGGTCCGAGGGGGTCCCAGCGCCAGGAAAGGGGCTCCAGAGATCCTGACCGCTCGCCGCCCCGCCGCGGGTCCCCAGCAGCAGCCCCAGCCCCAGCGCCCGGCCCGGGCCCGGCCCTATCGCGCTGCTCCGCTCCGCTCCGGATCCGCACGGACCCGCCACCTTCGTTCGCTCCCGATTAGGACCCGTCACAAGCCCCGCCCACGGCACCAAACAGCCCCCGCGATTGGCTCCGCCATCCTCCGGTCCGCCAATGGCAGCCCGATCCGTCTCTGACGTCACCGAGCGAAGGGAGATGGGGCGGGGACAACCCAGCTCCTCCGGTTCCTCCCCTAAAGACACCAGAGACCGCTGGAGACCACCAGAGACCCCCCCCAGAAGCCCCCCAGAAGATCCAAGTCTGTCGCGGGTTAGGGCTGGGCCGGCCACTAACGCGGACAGACGCTCTCTAACCCCCTCTTCCCCCCCCCAAACGGGAAGAGAAAAGGGAATGAGGCAGAGAGACTTACGGGTTAGGGAAGGAAAACTAGAACAGCTTTAATGAAAATAAGGGAAATAATGGTGAGAAGATAAGAGTAGAGAACTAAATACAACTATAGAGAGTAGCCCGATATCAAACCCGACTCCCTCCCCCGATATCAATCCCCACTGGGGCTGCAGAGCAGGAGGCACTGGGGAAACCCCAGGCTCAGCGGCGGCGGGAGCTGGATACAGGGAGCTGGATTCGGGAACTCAGGATCCGGATCAAAATCAGGAGGTCAGGTGGAGTCCTCTCTGGACACCGGCCATTGCAGAAAAGGTGAAACGAAGGGCGAAAAGGACAAAAAAGGGACGAAACTCTCGTGATCACTCAATTTATACTAGATGTGATGTACATGGGATGGAATACTCTCGTTGGTCACCTGTCCTGTCTGTTACCCTCCGGAGGTGTAACCTTTTACTTCCTTGTGCCCCCTCTTACTACCCAGCACCCCCAGCGTGGCACACAAGAGCCAGCAGTGGCCTTGGGCACTATAGGAATAAGTATCAGCCAGAGCCTTTCTGCATCCCAGTCCCAGGCAGTGACTGCAAACATCAGGTGTTATCACTGCCAGTAGCACACACTGTCTGCAGGAACACGCTGCTGACTTCAAAACGTGCAGCCTTTTAGAAGAGGCTAAACTGGAAAGTAAAAATCACTAAACAGGACTGGGTTTTTAGCTAAACCCAGGACAGTGACTTAAGCGGGTCCTCCTTGGAGCAGCGGGTCTGCAGTCAGGGACTCTCCCCTTGGATCAGGATACCACCCAAGGAAACTTCCTTGGATTGAGAGTCTGCACCCCCCAGCGAGTGATACTTCTGGAAATATCTTTGAGGGAGCCCTTGCCCCTTGCGGGTAAGGATCCCTTTTTCCTGGGTACCCTCGACTGGGAGGGTTTTCCTTTTGTGAATGGGTGTGTGCACATTTGGGGTCAGCTTTCTAAAGAGGAAAATTGGCGAATTCTTAAATCAAGTTGTGTAGTGTTATATTCCAGAGTGGCATCTGAACTTCCAACACACTTTGTCTGTCAGAGTGCTGGGTATTTTTCTGGCTGGAATAAAAGTTCTGAGTAGCTGTGGTGTTTGTTTTGTGGTGCCTCCACGACAACCAGCCTAATCTGCACTCAGGTGAGATGCCCCAGGGCATGAGGAATGGACACAGGAACAAGGGTTTAAAAAAGGACATCCCAGTGCTGCATTCTGGTGGCTTCCCAGTGGATGCTACTCTCAGACAAAGTTACCTGAAGACAATCTCTGTCTCACTGGCCTTTATGGCGCCCTGGGAACAGCCGATGGCATTTGTGCTTACTCAGGTTCATCTCCCCATATGTGCACGATGTGCAGGTTTAAATCTCATCCCTATAGTGCAGACATGAATTTCTGACCTACGCATCCAACATTCCTCTGTGGAGGAACAAAGAACCTCTCTGAGCTGGGGTGAGAGGCCAGTGCTGGAAATGGTGGTTGTGAGGGGCTGGTCTGTGATGTCTGCCCCAGGGCAGTGTCAGGGTTTAACCCCAGTCAGCAACTGAGTCCTGCAGACTCACTCA
The DNA here is from genome assembly GCA_020746105.1 of Trogon surrucura. NCBI lineage: Eukaryota > Metazoa > Chordata > Aves > Trogoniformes > Trogonidae > Trogon > Trogon surrucura. The sequence continues at coordinate 66,584 of JAJGST010000088.1, forward strand.
CTCATTCTCCCCAACAGTGGGATGGGGAAAGAATCAGAAGGGTATATGTGAGGACACACATTGTTTGATATAAAATCTGATTAAAATGTAAAATAAAAGCTGTCTCCAGGAAAGCAGGGCTGCATCATATAAAAGAATGAAGGCAAATGCCCCCACTTTGAACATCCCCCCTTCTTACCTATTTCCCCATTATTACATTGCTGAGCGTGATGTCATCTGGCCTGCAATGTCCCTTTGGCCAGCTGGGGTCAGCTCCCAAATTCCTGTGCACCCCTGCCCTAACCGCTGGTGGGGCAGCAGGAGAAGCAGAAAAGGCCTTGGCTCTGTGTGAGCCCTGCTCAGCCATGACTGAAACACACCCGCACTGCCAACACTGTTTTCAGCACAAACCCAGAACACAGCCCCATCCCAGCTGCTAGGAAATACCCAGACAGAGTTAATTTGCTAATTACCCCTCTCCCAGCTAAAGCCAGCACAGGTGTCTTCCCCAGGGTGTGTGCAGTGGCCACAGGCACAGAGCAGACCCTGCTCAGCTGGTCCTACAGGTCTCTGCCCTGAGGCCTGGCTGGGTGAGGACACTGCTGCGGGCCCTGCACTGGGCCTGGCTGGGATGGAGTTCATTTCCCCACAGCACCTCTCACAGTGCTCTGTTCTGTAACGGCAGCCAGAAGGGTGCTGATAATCCACCAGTATTTTGTCTGCTGCTGAGCAGGGCTCACAGCACCAAGGATGTTTCTCCAATATACTCTCCAAGAGCAGGTTAGGAGAGGACATAGCTGAGGCAGCTGACCCAAAGGGCCACAAAACCCCCACATTTTTGCCACGTGTGGCCAATGCTTTTGCTTTATTAAACTCTCCTTAACCTCACCCACAAGCCTTTCATCATATTTTTCTTTCCTTTCTCCAGTCAGGGCCAACCCACCACAGCCTCCACCCTGCCCACTCACACTGTTCAGCTGTTCAAGGTGTTTCCATCTGCTGGCACTTTCCAGGGCACACTGAGATCAGTGCTGGAAGAAGACCTAATTCTTCAGGCACTGCCCTGAGGAGATGCCCTTTGATGGTGGAACTGCTGTTGCAGAGCCCAGCTCTGTGCCACAAGTGCCCATGGACTGTCCCTGGCCTGCAGTCACCGCACGGCCACACCGCAGGGTGGGGACCAAGGTGCCAGAGCCCTCAGGCCTTACCCCAGCACAGGGACTCAGGAGGAGAGAGGGGGAGTGGAGAGAGCAGCTCTGGAGAGACCAAGCACTGGTGCTCCCTGGCCGTGCTGCTGTGCCGGGACTCTCTTCCCCTCCACCTCTGCACACAGGCACTGCCCAGCAGCTCCAAAAAGTCCTTGAAGGAAGTCAGGGCCCAACAGGACACGCAGTTGAACCGGCTGCTTCCCAATCTCCCTCTGTTACGGCGTCTCTGATGACACCGCTCCATCTCTGTTGCAAAGGATCCTTTATGGCTCGAGTCTGACAGTCAGGCTTGAGTGAGGGAGCTGATGGTAGTGGGGGAGCTGAGGGTTCAACCGGTGCTACCATATGGGATAATGGTTGAATCTCTCGTGGGACCTTAGATATGGTTTCTGGTTCTCTCCAAAGTGACGATGACACTGGTTTAAGGGTTTCTTCCATTTCTTGCTGTCTAATTGGTAATTCAGCGAGTTTGTTCAGGCTGTACCCTTCATGGGGCGCATCTGTCCTAGCCGAAAAAATGTCACCAGTCGGGACGAGCAGGGGGTTTCTTCCTTTGCCTTTTCCCTTTCCTGCTCTCCCCGCAACGCTTCGATCGCCGCCGCGGCAACTTTATTTTCTGCTTGCGTGATTTCTAGAGTGCGTATTACGGTTTTCCAAACAGTTCCTAGTCCTTTCGCTTCTTTTCCTTCTTGTCCTCCCTCTAAAGTACAGTCCCACAATAGATCTCCTACTTCACACCATTCCGTTGAGCTAAAGATTAACGACGGGTCGTTCATTTTCTCCCGCTTCCGAGCCCATTGGATCAGGGCCAATACATCTCGCTCCTTTACTTCTTCTCCTCTCTCTGAGAGTATATCAACAAGGAGGCGAGTTGCCGTGTCTGTTTCCATCGCGGTCTTACCTTGGCAGGGGCTTGATCGGTCGCTCAAGCTCTGGTCTCCGGTGCCCTTTTGGTCACACCCGGAACTCTCCTGCCTCCAGCTCTCCGGCTCCCAAATCGGCTCACGTCCGATGCTTCGGAGTCTTTCCGTATTCAAGCAATCTGCATTTAAGCACTTCCCCATTTTCAGCCTGTTCGGGCGCCAGATGAAGAGGGTCCCGTCGGAGAGCCGGTCAAGACAATGACAGATCCCACCAATATGGCTACAAGTTGTTCTCCTTTATTGCTCCGGACAGCTCAATCTATACAGTTCAGCAGCATCCACACACTTGCCCCTTAACAGAGTTGGTCAGATACAGGTTTACACGCGCCAGCGTTTTATTGGGCAGTGCCATTCCACTATGCAAGCGGCTCTCGCCCCCCTTCTCCCCCCGGGGCCAGCACCTCCAGCCAAGCATCTCACAAAGCTCTCACAAAACAGATAAAACCTCCTCTTCCCCGTGTCCCAAGGCAGCTTCAAGGACAGAGCCTTTGTTTAGGCCTAAGCTGGGTTGTCCACATCTTTAAAGGGATACCGCACCCCTGCTCCACAAGAAATTCCCCTACAAGATAGGACATGCAAAGGGGCTCAGCTCTCTGGTTTTAGTGAAGACTCAGTGGAGATGCAGTGTCCACAAGTCAGTTTCCCACCTGTCCTGTGCTCTCTCTTGTGCTCCCTTGAAGATGATTCAAACATAAAATACTCATTAAAAAAAAAATAGACTGTGATGAAAAGAAGTGACTCCTGTTTCCGAGGGGCTGTTTGCGAGCTGTTTGTTTTCAACACAGACAAGTAGTTGTGATAGAGGTAACAGGACTTGACCCCTCATGGGGAGAAGCCAAGTCCGGTGCGAGCAGAGTGCCGACACTCAGGGAAAGGATCAGCACTCCCGGGGATCCTGAGGCAGAGCTGAGCCTTTCTGGGGGCAGCTTGCAAGCCAGCAGGACACGCCAAGCTGACACTCAGGGCTCCTGGAGATGGGATGTTCCCCAGAGTCAGCTCCTTGCCCAGCAGAGCCCCCCCCAGCAGCCACCTGCAGGGCAGGAGCCAAAGGAACAGCCTGAAGGCAGCCTCTCCCCTGACTGGTTTGCAATTTCCCCCAGCCCCTGCCCCTGGCTCTGCTGCCTGGAGCTGTCCCTGCCAGGAGCTGCTCCTCTGTGCCCAAGCCTCCTCCCTGTCCCTGCTTCAGAGCCCATCTCAGCCACTGAGGGCTCTTGCAGACCCCTCCTGGCAGCAGCCGGGCACTGCCCAGGGGCAGCTCTGGGGGGGCAGGCTCTGATAAGACCCTCACACCAGCCCTGGGGAGCCTGCACAAATGACACTGGGGCTGGCTGTGAGACACTGTGTGTGGATTTCTGATATTCCCTGTTTATTCACTTCTAAGATATGTAGAGTTGCAGTGTCTCCTCCTCAAGTGAGAGACAAATTTCAGTGTCCCATTGCCCACCCAGACAATCAAAAAACTGGCATCCTTTCCTTTAAGGCCACATCAGCCTTGATGTGCTTATTGAAAAGCCTCCAGGAAACACCCTGTGGAGATTTGGAGCTGTGAGCAGCCCTGACCCATGCAGCACTCCCTAACAGCAGAAGGACCCCACCATGCCAGGGTCCCTCCTTCCCCATCGCCGTAGGGAGTTCCCTGGGCAGGCTGAGTGCTGATCCTCACAGGCAGCAGAGTCCCTGCCCCAGCACACAGCCCCTGGCACCGTGCAGGGACCCTGCTCGCAAGGACAGCCCTGGGCACCCCTGCCTGCACATCCAGAGGAATCCAGTTCCACAGACTGTGGGTTATTCCAGTTTTATGAGAGCCCAGTTTTATGAGATGCAATCGAATTGCACTGGATTCAGACACTTACCTTGTCAAGGGTTGGGAAGATTTCTGCTCTTTTCAGATCTAAGTCGCTCTCGTTCTCCTATCTGCCTTTAATCTTTCTTCTCTAGGCTCCTGTGCCCTGGGTGCCTGCAGGCAGTGCCCTCAGCCCTGCTGCGCTCGGCAGAGGAGCTGCTCCCAAGCAGAGCTGTCTCTCGGCAGCGCTGCCCGCTTGTCACCAGCTCCCTCCATCCCCGGAGCCCGGCCCAGCTCAGCAGCACAGCACCAGCCCAAGGCATTTAATGACCCCTCGGGTGCCTTTGGTGTCCACAATCCTCAGAGACTGAGAGGAAGTTAAAGAAACCTCTCGAGAAATCAAAGTCAGATTCAGACTCTGAAGTTTCTTGGACTGTTAATGGGTCCCACTGAGGACCATTACTGAAAAAGCCTCTCCAGTGTCCAGGTAGAGCAGAAAACTGGTGGCAGAGATGACAGGTAAAGGTGCCTCTGATGCTGAGCAAATACAGATGCGTTACTTTAAAACAAATGCTCAAGCCCCGACTCCATTAACCAAAGTGCCAAACCCAGACACTCAGCCCCTCATTCCTCAGGGCTCTCCCTGGGGCACTGGGGTGTGGAGATGTGCAAGGCCAAGGGCAGGGCTATGGTCCAACACCTCCCAGGCCTCTGAGTATGGACAAGGAGGCAATGAGGCCGCAGTGCTGGAGAAATGAGTTGTCTCCTCACAGGCATCAGTGGCAGAGACAACAGCTGTAACCACAGTCAGGAAGAGGTTGGCTCGGTCAGGAGGCCTTCAGCTTTTCCACACTCTCCTGCCATCTCCACCTGTTGTGGTTCAGAGACAAAAGGAACCACGTAGTCGCTCCCTCGCTCGCTCTCCCCTACCGGCAGTGAGGGGAAGGGCCCGAAAAGGAGCCGCAGGCAGAGCCTCGTGGGGTTGAGATAAAAACAGTTTGTTTTAATGGTGAACATAAACGATAACAATAACAGTGAAATAACTGTACTAAACAGTGGCTAAACCCACTCCAGTCTGCTGACATCTTTCCTGCACTGGGACCTGAAATCCACCACCTCCATCTCCTGGTGGCACAACCCAGGGTTTTCGTGTCGTCCCTCAGTGCCAGGCCCCACGGCTGCCTCCTGGCCACATCCCTGCCCACCCAGACCTTTCCCCCAGGGCTGCTCCCAGCCCAGAAGCCCCAACTTGGGCCATGGCCAGTGGAAAGCCCCTGCAGGGACAGGGACTGGCGCTTGGCCTTGTGGGGTTTCCTCAGGTTCCTGCCGATATCTGCTCTTTGAGCCCTTTACCTGAACACAGAGGCCTGAAGACCTTCTCAGGAAAGACTCAGGCAAAGCCAGCACTGAGTGCCTGAGCCCCACTTCTCTCTGCCGGTATTCAATCCCTCTCCCCAATCAGCAGGAGCTGGTATTTTCCTTGATCTCCAACGAGCAATTGAAGCTCTTTTTGCTTTTGACCTTCCCTGCAACTTCCAGCTCCAGGTGAACTGTCCTATGTTAGTAGAAGATGTATACCGACAGAGACACATGGACAAAGTCAAGACCTATGGCATGATCTCAAGACCCCACAGCTTGAACAGGAGGTAGTTTGGGCTATCTTCTTCCTCCAGTAGACAACCTGCAGTCCTTCTGGGCTCTCTATCATTTAATCCAGAGTCTGGTCCTCAAAAACAGGCTCACGGGCATCTTCTACTCGCTGGTTGTTCTTGTTTGACTATCACTAGCGTTTACCCAACAATATACTCACCAATGTTGTATGCACACACACCAGTCTCACTGGTTGCTGCCCTCCCCAACGAACAAAAGATCTGATGACTTGTCGTTGCCACTCCAGTGGCTGACACTTGGATCTCCGTGTGTACCAAGAGCAGAGATCTCTCCCACCCTAGAAACTCTTGGAAACTCGGGTATTAAGAAAAGAGAAGAGACTGTGGTTTACAGCCAGGGAGACGGACTGACCAGCCACATCTTCACACATGACCAGTGTAGAGGAATTTCTTGTGGAGCAGGGGCGCGGTGTCCCTTTAAAGGTTTGGACAACCCAGCTTAGGCCTAAGCAAAGGTTCTGACCTTGGAGCTGCCTTGGGGCACGGAGAGGAGGAGGTTTTATCTGTTTTGTGAGAGTCTTGCTGGGGGGAGAAGGGGGGGGCGAGAGCCGCCTGCACAGTTGAATGGCACTACCCAATAAAACGCTGGCGCGTGTAAACCTGTATCTGACCAACTCTGTTACGGGGCAGGCGCGGGGTCGCTGCTGAACTGTATAGATTGAGCTGTCCGGGGCAATAAAGGGAGGACGACTTGTAGCCATATTGGTGGGATTTGTCATTGTCTTGACTGGCTCTCCGCAGGGACCCTCTTCAACATAGGAGGTTCCACAAAAACATTAAAAAACAACTTCTTCCCTGTGCGGGTGCTGGAGCCCTGGCCCAGGCTGCCCAGGGAGGGTGTGGAGTCTCCTGCTCTGGAGACTTTCAAACCCACCTGGACGCGTTCCTGTGCGCTCTGCTGTAGGTGACCCTGCTTGGGCAGGGGGCTGGACTTGATGATCTTTTGAGGTCCCATCCAGCCCCCAACACTTTGTGATTCTGTGATCTGGGGAGGAATAACTCCAGGCACCAGCACAGATCAGGGGACGTCCTGCTGGAAAGCAGCCCCATGGAGAAAGACCTCGGAGTCCCAGCGGGCAGCGAGTTGTCCCTGGGACAGCGACGTGCCCTTGTGGCCAAGAGGGCCAGTGGGATCCTGAGGGGCACCAGGAAAAGTGTGTCCAGCAGGGCTGGGGAGGTTCTCCTGCCCCTCTGCTCTGCCCTGGTGAGGCCACATCTGGAATCTTGTGTCCAGTTCTGGGCCCCCTCAGCTCCAGAGAGACGGGGACCTGCTGGAGAGAGTCCAAGGGAGAGCTACGAGGGTGATCAAGGGACCTGAACATCTCTGCTGTGAAGAGACTGAGAGAGCTGGGGCTGTTCAGCCTGGAGAGGGGACGGCTGAGAGGGGCTTTATTAACGTACAGAAATACCTGAGGGGTGGGGGGTCAAGGGGAAGGGGCCAATCTCTTCTGAGTCGTGCCCAGTGACAGAACAAGGAATAATGGGTTTAAGTTAGAACAGAGGAAGTTCCACCTCAACATGAGGAGAAACTTCTTCATGTGCTTGATCCAACAACGACGATGACACCCAGGGCTTGTGTCCCCAGCCCCAGCCGGGCAGTTTATTGACGGAAGTTGGGGGGCAGGGGGGGTGCCCGAGGGACGGGGGGCCGAGGTGGGGCAGGACGGGTGGGACGCTCGGTTGGGGGTGGGGGTCTCGGGGGGGCAGAGGGGCCGTGCCGGGCTGGAGTCCTCGGCGCCGGGCTGGTTCCTCGCCGGGGACGGGGCGCGGGGCCATGGGAAACACGGGCGCTCCGGGTCCTCGGGCGGGAGGGGCGGATGCCGGGCCCAGATGTCGGGGTCCCAGTCACGTTGGCTCCAGCTGTCACAGTGGGAGCTGCGGTCGCTGGGGCCGTACTCAGCTCCCGCCCTGGCCCTGCGGAAAGAGGGGTCTGCTGAGCCCCGGGTGGGGTTTGAGCCTCACCCTGGCCGAGCCTCAGCTGCAGGAGGGGACACGGGGACTCTTCTGCCCGGCACTGCCCAGAGCTGGCAAGGCTCACCACCACGGGCTGAGCTGTGGGGGGGAGCGGTGGAGGGGCCAGAAATCAGGACTCACTGTTTTTTCTTTCTCCGCCACCAGACAAAGACAACGAGCGCCGCAACCACAGCAGGGATGACGATCATAAGCGTCGCCGTGGTGACCATGCAGCGCCTCCGCACGTCTCCAGGGCAGAGAAATCCGTGTCCTCGCTGGCTGGATCTGAGGGAACGATTTGGAGGGTTAGTCTGTCCTGCGTGTGACCAGTGACCTTGCAGCACGCTGGCTATGGCCAGGAGGTTCTGCGCTTCCCCCAGTGCTGGTGCCTGGCGGCACGCTGCCACCCTTGGGGACAGGCTGTCCCACGGAACCCAGCTCCAGAGGGCAGAGGCAGAGCGTGGCGGGAGCGCAGCTCCTCGGCCCCTTGCTCCTTGCAGGGACAAAAGAGGACAAAAACCATCCCTGCAGCAGGGAGTGCCAGCCCCAGCTCTCCCTCTCCCTGGGCCAGCTCCCACAGCCCCAGGGGCTGGAGCCAGGCCCTCTCAGGAGCCACCTGAGCTCTCTCCCTCTGGACTTGAGCCTTGCCCTCTCCTTCTGCTCTCTCTCCAGCATGGACACTGCTTGCAGCACTCCCAGGTTTTGGAAGGGGACTCCCACTTGGGGACTCCAGCAAGACAGCTCGGTACCTGAGGCTGCTCGAAAGAATTCATCAGCTTGGTCATCGTCGTCATGGTCTCCTGCAGGCTCCGACAGCACTGTGAGAAAGCAGAGGTGACAGAGAAAGCCTCAGCATGGCTCAGGCACAGAGCATGTCCAGGAGGACGCGGAGGTTCCCTCTAAGCCCGTGCCCAGTCTGGGAGTCAGGGCATGGCTCTGGAGCCAGCAAGAGCTGGCATCGGGGCAAGGACCTGCTGACAGACACAGCATGGTCCTGATGGGTGGCACCTCGTGGCCACGGGACGGTAATTACCTGGCAGGCCAGCCCTTGGCATCCCCTGTAATTCATCGGCCGAGACGGGCAGGGAGGCTCTTCCATCTCCTCTATCTGCCTCGGTGTCTTGGCCCAGCTCTGGAGAAAGAGAGGGGGACAGTCACCGTCTCCGGCATTGTCCAGATCCCTCAGGATTTGCTTAAGGACTCCTGATACTCGCTGGGAAGATTTACCTCTTCCAAGCCCATAGTTTACTCTTTGAGGACCTTTGCAGAAAGTATAAAGTTAGATTATGCCAGAGAAAACAGTGGAAACAAGCGCTGGTCTGTGAACTGGGTCCAGAGATGGAGTACTCACGCCTGGGACGCCAGGTGAGCTCCGGTGCAGGATCCAGCCGAGAAGCTGCAAAAGCTCTCCCTGGCTCCACACCTGCGACCAAACACCCATGAGAAGTTTCCGTTCTGCACTGCCGTGAGGCACACTGTCATCAGTGACTGACAGAACACAGGAGGGGATCAAGGAACAACGTGGCACACGCGGTGCAGGTCTCTGTTGTCACAACCGCCAGAGAGGCCTCGCTCGCATTTGGGCTTTGAGCTGGCAGCGCTCAAAGGAACTGAAAACAAGACGTACCCACGGCATCTCCCTGAGTGTCAGCCCAAGCACCCAGCCGGGAAGCTGGATATCCCTCACCGCCTGGAACATCTGTAAAGAAACAGAAGAGAGAAGCTCCCAGGAAATAGTTCAACAGACTTCTGCAGATGTGACAAGCAGTGAATGCAGCTTGAGCGCAGGAGTGCTCCACGGCACTCGTCTCTCCCTTCTGCTCAGGAGCGCTGTGCCCACCATCACGGGGTGCCTGCACCGTGCCGGTCTGAAACCAAGCACGCGGGGAGCTGTTGGGAGAAAGGGCTCCCTGGAGCTCACACCAGCTCCAAACTCAAGCCCAGGGGAAGCAGTGTGTGTGTCAGGAGGCTGCTGGCAAAGACAGTTTTGCAAGGCAGAGCTTTGCCACAGGGCAGGTCGCTGAGCTGGACCCATTCGCTCTCTGCTCTTCTGCTCTTGGCCGAGCGCTGACCGAGCAAACGGGAAGTTCAGTTTCCTGTGAGCAGCCTCTTAAACCCTAAATGCTCTCTCCTTCAAGTGACGTACCTGCGGGATCGCCCTGAGGCTCCGGGACAAGATCTGGCTGAGCAGTCGGGGCACCATCAGTCAGAGGCACAGCTGTAACCAAGCACATTTCCATCAGATGCTGGGATCCCCTTTTTCCCCAGTGTCCTGCAGGGACTGGAGCTGGGGCAGGCAATGCCGTGGCACCCAGTCGCGGGTGGCGATTTCCAAAGCTGCAGAGGGCCCTGGGTGACAGGTGGCTGGCAGCTGGCAGCTCTCGAAAGATGTTTGTGGGCCCCGTGCAAAGACCGCATGGGCCAGCGTAGGTCTCCTTGGGGGTTTCCTACTGGGCACAAAACAAGCCCACGGGAAAGCACGGCTGAGAAATAAGGATCCCTCACGTGGAAGAGCCTGGGCCAGGGAGAAGCTGCCCCAGAGCTGCTGCGAGAAGCCGGCTCTTGCCTGGCCCCTGCGGTGCCGCTCTGGCCCTGCCCCGCGGGCTGGGGGAACACTGCCGCGGGGCAGGGTGACACAGGGCCAGCTCCAGGGACGGGTTCTCCCCCCGCACTGCATGTCCTGGCCCCACCGCTCCCCTGGAAAGTGTCCCCGCAGCAGCTACAGCCTCCTGCCCACGGGACACCCGCCTCCTGCTGCCCATGGATCTGGCCGTGGCTCACCCAGCCCAGCCCAGCCCAGCCCCGCTGCTCTCCTGGCCCTGCCCCACGGCACCCCCAGCCCTGCCACCAGCCCAGGGTCCCGAACCACACTGCCAGGGCTGGGGGCTGGCCCTCCCCTGCCCACCTACCTGGTCCCAGCACTCGCCATGGAGCAGCCTCAACCTCCTGGGGCAGCAGGGCCACCAGGAGGAAGATGAGGAGGCACGTGGGGACCACAGCCCCCCGTGCCAGCACCATATCGCCGCTACCGACGCTGCTGCTGCCAACGCTGCTGCTGCTGCTAACGCTGCCGCTGCTGGCGCTGCCACCGCTGGCGCTGCTGGAGCGAAGGCCCCGGGACCTGGCTTATGACGGGGGCTCCGTGATGTCACAGTCACACGTCACAACGGCAGTTTGACGCTGTACTGGGTTCAGCTAGGATAGGGTTAATTCTCAGTAAAGAAGCTAGCCGGGAATAGGGAATAGCTCAACCAAACCAGTCTAGTTGCTAGCCAAAGGGATATTCGATACCCCCATGATGTCATGCTCGGGGTATATATACACGGAGCGGTCGGGGTGGGGGCGCTCTTCTTTTCCGGTTTTCGGTCCGTTCGGGTTGGTGAGATCCGCGTTACACGTTACTCGCGTTATATCTGGTTAAACGTTACTGTTATTTCACTCTTATTGTTACCATTTATGTTCACCATTAAAACCAACTGTTTTTATCTCAACCCCACGAGGCCTTTGCCTGCGGCTCCTTTCGGGCTCTTCCCCTCACTCTCGGTAGGGGGGGAACGAGCGACCATGTGGTTCCTTTGTTTCCTTCCCGCCGGTAACTCGGCTCGAACCACCACGGTTTGTTAGAGACATTTTTTATGTGCTGAACCAGGAAAAGGGAAACCAGGCTTATCTGGCTTCCAATGGTTGGAGTTTTAACACGTGTGTAATCAAATGTTTAATTGTGCATGAAGGAAATGCAACTATGCCTGACAGTTGGTTAACGGGATCCAAACAGAGAGCTCAGTCAACTTAAACTGCATCAATGATCTCCCCACCTTATCGAGGGAGTTCAACTAGTGTCCGTACATGGTGGTTAACCCTCAGCCTTGATGCAAGCCTCCCACAGCCAGAGAGCAGCAGCTGGCAGGCCTATCCTGTGTGATCACTAATTACTACCAGGCACAAAACCCTCACTGAAGCCATAGCTCAGCACCTTCCCAAGTGTCTGTCACTTCTAAGCTACAGCAAATCAATACAAACCATACCAGCCTCTTACTATCAGATCAAAAGAAGCTCCCAGCCCTCTGCAGGAGGATATCAGCTTTTTCCACCTACACTTGAATTCAAGATAACCCAAAGTCATGTAGTTAGTTGACAGGGCAACAGGTCTACACCAGTCACGGCTTAACAGCTTGATCTTGGCTTCTTCCTAAACACAGACACAGGACTTCTAGTCAGGCTCATGCACTGGCTCACATCTGTCCGCGAAAGACTGCGAGAACATGTGCCACAAGCCATCACAAATTAGAGATTAGGGCTTTCGCCAAGCTACCGTACTGAGCAAGACTGGGTGACTTACTGAAATGGTCTTTGTAGAGCAAGACATTAATTTAAGGATGCGATCTTGCAGTCCCCCATGCTCCAAAGGAGAACACATTTTATACACAAAAAAAAGAAGGGGAAAAAATTAAATCAAAAGAGGAAGATGTATATAAACAGATTACTGGAAACCAAGATGCATAACCTGTTCTTTTTCCCTGCATACATTCAGCTATCTCAAAAAGTGACCCTTCTTCTCCTCTTCCCTTAGCAGCCTTGAATACAAGACAAATCAGCCATTGAAAAACTCCAGGCTGGAACTCTGAAACCCTCCGCTTTTCCAGCAGTTTCTGAGGAACAGCACATACCCACCTCCACACAGAATCACTGCTGCTGAAGTCATCCTTCTTCACATCCTGAACAAGCCCACCAGGTGACCGTACACGGCATCATCTGGACTGTCTAACTCTATTCAGTACTTCCCTAGAGACTCCTGTAAAAAACTTCAGTGCACGGCCATATTCAGTAGCTACCAAAAAAAAAAGATTGCTTCTCATATCGTATGGGGCAGAAGCTTACGAGTTAATCTGGTCAAGACTCGGGCCACCAAGCACTCAGACACATTCCTTCTGGCAAAGACAAGCTTAACTTCCCTTTGCATCTCCACCTACACTCTCTAAAACACACGGAGAGATCGGGGAACTTCAATCAGGATACTAATTTTGTGTTCAGAGCAGCATCCTCTCCTACAGTTAACTCTTGCCCCTTGAGGGACAAGCTGCCACTGGAGATAAGAGGGTTCTCTCAGCTCCATGCCAATGGGCCACAAAACAGTAACTCTACCAAGGACCTGTACAAGCTCAACACTATGTGGAAGTTGTTAAAAAAAAAATCATGGAACAGCAGCTTAAGAAGTAGTCATCTTCTTCATTACATCAGAGACAGAGGACTTTCTTCGAGAGAGGATTAGCCACACCGGATTACGTGTTCTTAATCTATATAAACAGAACTGATTTTCTGCTTTTTCACAATCATCTCTCACACTTTCTGAAAACAAGAATTTTTTGTTCTCCCCCCAAAACACTTCAAGGAAAACTAACACAAGCATCATTTCTTTGACAGCTAATCCATCCTACAAAGGTTATATGTGTGCAGCTTGCCAGGGAGTTACAAGGTCAACTGAATGCATATCCGTTCTTTCCTTTTACTGTATTTTTTGCCCCACCATACTAAACACACTGCTTCAGCCACTTACACCAGGGGTATCATTAACTGTACAGAAATATTTGCCTCTAAAAACAAACCAACATATACACATCACAAAAATTATTTCTCAGTTTACGCTCAAACTCGCACCTCAAGAGTCTTCCTCATCTCCACGCTATGCAAAGCCACCTTCAGAAAAGAATAGCTGAGGTGTGTGTTTAGGAAAAATCAAGGTGCATGCGGTCAGTAGATCACACGGTCAGATTTGTACCACTCCGCAGCTTCGCATCTGCTCAGGACAAACCCCCAAAGGGCAGCCAAGAGCCTGGGAGAAGCAGAGCACACAGAGCTCCAGTCAGTCCCTACTGCTCCGGTCGCTTTTGAGATCTGTTGCAGCTCAACATAAACCAGCTCAGCCTTTAAAGTCACTCCACTTTATGCCACGGGCACAGACACCTGGACACAGTTCAAACAGACTAAGAAGCTGCAATCATGGCTTGCTGTTGTTACCACTCCAACTCCTTTTTTCTTTCCTTAATACATGCCTAACACCAACAGACAAAAGAAATAAGCAAACAGATTAATATCCACTTCTATAAAAAGCATGTCATTTCTTAAGGAATCAAAATACTTCATTACCATCATCTTCACACAACTCAAGGAAGCCACAGACATCAGCTTTTTGGTGGAGCTCTCCCAGCTATTACACACAGCAATTAAGAAGCAGTGATCTCCACGTGCCTCTGAACGACACGGCTTCCTAACCTTAAACACACTGGTCTGTAAGAAAAGCTGTGATAAAACATTTAGCACAAGTCACGGAGTGGCATGCCAGGACGCGAAAACGAACGACAAAACCAGTTACAGCACGAGTTCAAGCCAAGCTGGGCTCCCCATTCTAGGCCACAGCTGGCAGCAGGAGATCTGAACTGGGGCACACAAACTACTGCAGTTTATGCAAACTCAGCAGAAAAACTGCTGTACTGTGCCCTTAACCAAAGGGCTTCAGGAGCAAAAGCTGAATTTTCTGACTGACAGACAGCAAGCATCACACAGAGCTAAGACATCTCCATTTCCTTTCATCCTCCTCAGTCAGCTAGAAATTTGTTCCAACGACAGCTGTTAAAGACACTGTAAGAAAAAAGATAACACAAGCTCACAGATGGGGTGTTTTGGTGTGGAGACGGTCTCACAGTGTACTGGTTTCATGCAGCTATTGCAGACAGAGCTTCAGGACTGTCAAGCAACTCTTATCTTAATGTTCTAGCAGAACATAATTTGTGTGTGTGTGTGTGTAACTCACTGAAAACGAGTGGATCCGAGAGCTGCTATTTCTCCCCTGTAGATGCCTGGCAGAATTTGACTGCGGCTCAGCAGCAGCGCTACTCTCCGAAGGCTGTTTGATGACGGCCACCTTGACGCCCGGTTCCTGCAGGACAGACACTCACACCACACAGGGCCACACGGCAATGCTCTGAAGGACCCAGTAGTACCTGTCGTTAGTCAATTAACAGAGCTCAGTATCACCACACATTTTCTTTTCGGCACCAAGAACCAAGTGGCTCATCCAGATGCTTTGTCTCTATAATCTTATGTCGACTCACTGGGAATATTCAGAAAGCTGGAGATTCAAGGTATAAAGACACTTCTGCAAAATCAAAATCTTACTGTTATACATAAAACCCTGAGAGTCAAAGTAGATTAATTTGAATACAGTTTGAACCATGTAATTTTCAAACAAACACACAGCAGATTAAGACAATCCAGAGGATACCAAAATATTTAAATATACTTCAAGACTTGCTAAAAATAAAGACCCTAGTCCTTTCATGTCATTTAGGCTCAAACACATAAAAAAGTTACCATGTCCTTCCTTAACTTCATCCAGTCAAAAACAGTTCCTACCATAAACAAAGATCTTTAAACTATCACCTGAATTTGCTGTTTTCTTGGCACAGCTGCCAGACATTTTTCTACCAGTGATGCACAAAACTCAGTGACAAGAGAATTCCCGAGACCCTGATTTGTCAAAAAGCTTTCAAGGAAAAAAAAATCTTTTCTGAAGTCACCTCTCACATTCCCCACTGAAGAGTAAAGACATCTTTGGGAATAACCGTGTATCCAAGAAAAAGCTAATATTTAACTTCAAAAGCTGGTATTTAACTCAAAAGAAAAAAAACACCCACTCTAGTTATTCATCTACACGTGGCATTTCATCCACCACCATCACAAAATATCAGCTACCCCTGCTGTACAGAAGGAGTGCCCAGCATAAAGTAGTATATAATAACAAGGACTGAAATAAAGGTATACAAATTCCAGAGCTTCAGAAAACAAGTCCATTATTGGCACGTTGTCAGGAAGGAACCCGACAGATGAGACGTGGCTGCCTGCGGTGTGTCTGAAGGACAACAAGTGCGAGGACTGGCGCGTTACAGTACATATGTACTACCCAGCCCTGTAGGACAGGCTCATTCCTCATTGCCAACGTGGACAAGTCATTTCCTTAACACATTGTGGTTAAAATAAAGAAAGCTTACATTTACAGAACTACTTCTAGGACAAGAATGTTTCCTCCCTGCCACCATTCCCTCTGACATGAAAAAGGGAAGGGACGGTGTTATGATCCTTGATCTCTAGGGTCCACTTGTGCAGCCGGGCAAGTTGCGCACCAAAAGCCAGGGCTGTTGATGTCCACTGCTGCCCCACTTCCCCCGTAAATCAAAGCATCAGAAATATTGACCAAAACACACACCAGCTAATTGCTCGTGGCTAGTCACATCCATGAGGAGACCTGCCCAAATCATGGGGGTTTTAGTCACAGAAGAGCAAAACAAGGACAACAATTATACTCGGCTGCTTTCAAATTCCAAATGTTTTCAAACACCTTTGCTGCTACCAAAAAAAAAACCAACAACCAAACCACAACAGAAGAAAAGACAGACCCCTTGTCAGCTGCCATTCAGAACTCCCTAACTTCACTCCTCAGAAGCCTTTACTTGCTACACAGGCCACTACAACAAATACTTCTAATCTTGCCAAAATCTACCTTAACATCAATCTACTCCAGGCTTGACTGGTTTTCTTCGGAATTCATTCTGAACACAACTTCAAACCAAAGGGTGGAGAAGCAGGAGTGTGGAAGAAACACTTTCCTCTACAAACTAAGATAT
Organism: Trogon surrucura; assembly: GCA_020746105.1. NCBI lineage: Eukaryota > Metazoa > Chordata > Aves > Trogoniformes > Trogonidae > Trogon > Trogon surrucura. Next base: position 82,778 of record JAJGST010000088.1, read on the forward strand.
GTTCTCCAAATTTGTCAGTAAAGAACACGCAGAGGTATCGTGGCAGCCAGGTTGGTTCCTTCCCAACACGACCTTTTGGGACATTTCCGTTCCAGCAGTTCCACACAACAACTTCTCAACAATCTCCTGTTAAACTTCCATATAATACAAATCTGTGCCTAACCGAAATCTTCCGATACCCTCCAGCGTATCACTCGCATTTAAAAATAGGTATCTTAAAGCTTTTGTATTGTTCACACAACCTTTCTGAACAGTCAGTGCAAAAATTGTGTGTAGCACTAAACCCCCTTAATCTCCAGTTGAGTATCTACAGGAACTATTGCCAGCCCAGGTGCTCTTCTCCCCTCCTGCTAGAGATTCTTACTCCAGCACCTGAGTGATTGCACCTGCTTCACTTGATTTTTTTCTTGGTTCCTTTCTTTATCTCCTCCTCATCACTCTTCCTGAACAGCCACTCCATGACTTACTAATCTGTCATTTTTTCCCCCCACTGCACACAGTGTTGGAAGTAAACAGTGAAGAACTTTCCACATTGCCCATCAGTCGCTGTTCTGGCTTGTCAAACACACAGGGGATTATTTCCCCTGCCCTCCCTTTTGAGACCTCTTCAGTTTGTCACTTCAAGAAGCAGCATTTAACTTGAAGAACACATCAGAACTTGGGCATGGCATTATCAAGCCATCACCAATTTCAACACACCTGAGGCTTCACTTCCCTCTCCAGAGCCTCATTTAGTTCATATCAGCTGCCCTTTGTTACTTCCCAGTACACAGAGCAGAAGTTCTCACCAGCAAGAAGACTTAAATTCAAAGTTCTCAGTATTTCAGCTCAGAAAGACTGTTCTTACACACTCTTGATACCTTCACATTGGAGTCAACATTTAAGGGAAATAAAGGTTGAAACAGATGCACTAACAGTCACATGAATATGTTTTGGTTTTTTTTAATTGTCCTGATCAGCTGAAATGTAGAAGCATTTCAGCAGCCTAACCTTTGACAAGTTCAGTGCTCCACATGGCTTATTGACAACAAGGACATCAGAGAACAGAAGTGACTGTGGATATTTTCCCCTGAATGTACAGTATAACAAAAGCTTCAAGCAGCAGAGAAGTGTTTCAGCACAGCTTCTGCCTTCCAGCATTTTTTTGCTTTGTACTTATTACCAACAGAAATAATGCGAGAGCAGCTACAAGAAAAAAAAATTCACCACTGTCATGATTCAACATCCACATATCAGCTGCTGACATTTTGCTCATGTGAAGTGTAACAGCAATCACAACGTAAATCCACACCTTGTCACCTTCAGCAGCCCAAGTAATACAAGACCTGTGAATTTTAGCACATTATACACAATCTGAGTAGTTAGAATAAAAACATAGTTTAGGCTAGAACACAGAGTCTCCCAGTCAAACCGCATGATACTCTGCACATCTCCACATCCCACAGGCCTCCAAAACAAACTTTGGACCAGCCACGTCATCTTTTTTTATTTTTATGCAGCCTTTGTTTTCCAGATGGACAGGCTTCTTTATTTTAAGATATAGAAAGACCTACTCTAATAGCAGAAAAAAGTCCATGGGTACAGCTGCAATACAACTGCTCACCAGCATTGAAAAGCTCAGCAATCTCCAACGTATTCTCACTTCAAAAGTCATTAAAAATGCTTTCAGGAGTAGGTAATAGCATTAGTTGTGTATGACCACGGCATCTGCAAATCTGTCAGCTCCTCCAGATTGGGCTAAAATAAGCACTACAGCTTTCCCATTATATTAAAAACAGCTGGTTAGTTCTAGCCTCACCTCACCTGAAGTAGCATCAACAAGATCGTGTTCACCTGCAGCCACAAGATTACTCCACAGACACCTGCACACGTGGGCCAGCATTTGCCTCAAACAACAAGAGGTCAGAAAACTACTCCTACATCTGCAGAAGCAGAAAACACTTCAGGTCTCAGTTAGATCCTCTTCCAAAAAACACAAGCTTCAGCCAAGCAGGATAACAAGACTTGAGAAAGGGAGGAGGAAGCCAGCTCACAATTCATCCCTCTTCTTCCACACCCTTGTGTGGACAAAAGGAAAGCAGACAGAGAACAAGGCACCATCACAGAATTACCTACAGAACACAGAATTCTCTAAATGAATCAGATTTTCATTTCTGGTCAGCCTTCACTGCAAGTATTTGGACAATTCCACTGGTGATCATAACTGTGGTAATGCTGCACACACCAAGAAAAGGGGAGTTCATACAGACCAGGCTGATGTTCCTCAGCCCAAGACAGAGGCTTCAAATCCAGTCTTCTCCCACTTCTGGATTCCCAGAAAACAACACAACTTGCACATGTGCCCTGCTTTTCTGCTGCCTACAACAACAGTGATGTGTTGCGCAGATTCCCCCTATCATCACGCTTGCCAAGTTTCACACAAAAATAGTTTGTGAGGCACGGCTGACTGCTGGAGTAGCTGGAAGGCAAGACTCATTCAGAAAGTAGCTATTTTACACATTTAAGAATATTAATGTTATGATGACTCTGCCTGGAGCTACTTGCAGAACTAGGGGACACCAATGAGGCTTTCGGAAATTTTGTTGGGGTTTTTCACCCCTGCCCCCAAAGAGCTCTTGTCCCCATGTTCAGCTGCCACCATTAGGAACAACATGGGTTCCAAGTCGTGGCCCTCTTAAATGGAACTTCAAACTGAGAAAATAGAATGGCCCGTGGTTAAAAAGACTCCCATTTCACTCACCATCACTTTCCCTCTTACTTTTTAAGTCTTCCATCCACTTTGGAATATTTTTCAATGCAACATAATCCCTTAAGTACTCTTGGCGTCTTTCTTCCAAGGTCATCTTCAGCAAACGCTCTGTTCAGGGGAAGAAGAAATAATAAAAAAAAGTAAGTTTTGCAAGCTTTCACACACCCTTGCACATCAGCCAAGCAGTGACCAGTTCAGTGTCCTTGATGCAATTAAACACCATTGGAGAGAACCAAGCGCAGGTGATTCCATGAGTTACAAGGAGCAGGAGCTAAACACAGGGTGTCTGTACAACCGTACGTGCCTATTTCTGGATATCCCAGCTCAGCAAAAAGAAATGCCTCTTCACCACACTCTCAGCTGTCCAGACTTACCACTCCCCTCAGTGCTACTGCACCTCTGCTTCCTGACACTTGAACTGAAGGGTCAGAGAACTAACAGCAAGTAGGAAACTGCTGCTTTATATGGAGCTTTCAGGTATGGAAGTCTATTCTTGAAGTTCTGCATTTGTAAACCATAACTTCAAAAGTTAGTAAAAATGTTTTAACTTTGATCTTCCTAACACTAGTTTACCAATGCCAGCAAATACAGGCAGGGAGCCTGGCACAAATTTAACACGAGTGCTACGACATGACAAAAGAAATTGGAGCTCAAGCCAACGTTATGTCACTTTATGGATGTCTGGGGTGACAAGAAAGACATCTTTGTTTACTTGGGCTTTTTGTTCTGAAAGCCAGGTCACTTGCAGCATGAGAAAACGGGTGTCATTTGCTTTAGACTCCTCATACAGTGGCATTTAATCCCATTTTGAGCCAAAAAAAAAAATAAAATTAAATCAGCAGCTGAAGAAAATCCTAGAATATCTGCTAAATGCCCAGAAGTAACACAAGTGCGTGAGTGTGACAGACTGTGGTTGAACAGAAACCCAAGCACTAGGAAAGCCCACTGCCATCCTCTGGCTCACCGTGTTCCTAAAAAAGCAGACCAGGACCACCATGACCTGCATCTGCTGGATTCAAAGCGCTGAAAAAGAGAACCTGGGTTTGAAGTGGGCAGCATGGGTTCAACTTCAGAGGTTTTTATTTGAGCATTAATGCAACACGCTCAGTTACCGCACTAAAACACACACGGACGGTTGTTTTCTCCCAAGAAACCCGCCCCGTCTCTTTTCAGACTGTCAGTGAAAAGGAAAGTCTCCAAGATTGTTCAATTACGACGGCTGCTGCCAACCTCACTCTTCTTCAGACCTTGCTAAAAATGGACTAAGAAAAAAAGAAAATCCATCCAAATGATCCAACACCGCAAACAACCCCACGCTTCAGCCAGACTCTCTACCTGATTTTTGCAGCCACATCCTCTTCTCCCTCCTCACTCCAATACCCTGTATTAGCTTAGCACAACATGCAGAGCTTTTCCCCTTTCACAAGAAGGGGGGGAGAAAAAAAGAAAAACAGAAAAACCGAAACTATAGAATTGCACAATGCCCATATTCCAATTAAGTTTCTGTGCCTGTTTTCCCCAGTGGCACTGTACTACTATTAACATACCAATAGTTTTTCTTGAAACATTAATCAGTAATAAATGTTCTTTGATGATTCAAGAGTTTCTAGGGGTGTAGGGGAAAGATAGACCCGTATTATTTGCTTTTGGCATAAAGGACTAAGTGGACATGAAAACAATATTTTTACCTCAAGTTGAAGGAGCAGTGAGCAAGTTGAGAGCATTGCATCTGCTTCTCAGATCAAACCTCAAATGAAAAAAAAAAGAAAAAGAACCCACTTTCAATGGGGTTTGGGTGTTTTTTGAGGTTTTTTTTTTTGTTTTTTTCTGTGTGTTTTTTTTTTCCCTCCAAAATAAAGTTTCCTAATTATGCAGGCTGCAATCCACACAGTCTAATAACCAGAGGCAGGTTTTAAGCACAGACTCCCTTACCAAAATAAGTTTACTCTGGTATTTTTGACAGTATTACCATTTTCTTCACTTGACAAAAGCATTTCTCTCCCATTATTCAAGCTTGGTATTTTAACTGGATATTTACAAATGCAGAAGTAAAACTAATGTGATTAGTATCGCCATTACACACACCAGATAAGCACTTCACTCCATTACTTGATCTTCAGGCACACAAAACATCAGGTATTTAACGTGCAGGCAAACCTGAGAGAGCGTCTGTCTGTGCGTGTCTGGTTTGAGGGACTGAAGCAAAAGAAGTTTTACTACCTTGTGCTAAAAAGAGTTGGAGACAAGTTCCCCTCTACAGGAAGATTTCACAAAACTTGGCTCTTGCGAGTCAGCAGCAAGAATTTCACCCGAGTCTTAATTACACACAAGCCTCCTGGAAGATGCTTCCAACAGCCTCAGCTGGAAGTACAGTTTTCTGCCTACAGCTTTACAAAGTGCCTTGGAAAGGTTGCGAGCAGAGCAGTCCTGTGGCTAAGGCTCTGAAATCAACTCCAGTCCCGCTCCTGTTCTGTTTCAGCTGTCCTCAAGCAATATCCACCCTGGGAGAACATGGACCAACCCTTAATTATCAGGAAAGTAACTAAGAAAGGCAAGGGTATTGTCAGGGGGTTTGAACTCAATATTTAGCAATCGGTGCTTTTTCTTTTTACAAAGTTCTCTGGAATAGAAAAGGCTGAGAACAACTGCACTCGGAGCTTCACAGGAAGAGCAGAGCCGGCGTGCACAGCAAGCTTGACAGGGGCTCAGGAGTAGCTGGGAAAGGCAAAGGCAGGCCTAACGAAAGATTTGAGTTTAAAAGTACAGTCTGGGTTGGAAAGAAACTAACTGGGCTTCTATAGTTTTGCTCTGGAGTACAGAAGGTACTTGGGAAGAACAGTCACACAGGGACTGGCACAAAAGCAACGCCAGCAATGAGCACAGAAGTTTTTTCTGCCATCCTCACTCAAAATGCTCAGCAGCACCAGCACGGTGATGGAAAGCAGTTACTGGAGCAGAAGACTGGCAAAAGCTGTTCGGTCTTACTAGGCAGAAACACTGAGTTCTGGCCAGGTAGTGCCCACAAACCTACTTCCCTGGGTAGAAAAAATAAATACATAAATCTCACCAGCAGTTGTGAGCTCTGGTTTGCATTCAGTCACATCACCATACCGATGCGGACCCGCCATCCTCACAGCTGATGAGGACAAAGAAAACGTGCCTGCAGCTCAGGCTCCCAGCTCACCTTCCAGTCCCCCCACTCAGCCCTCTCTGCCAAAGGTCCAAGTTCACATGTCGGGCTATGAATTCACAGAGGGAACAGCAGAGTTGGGAGATACAAGTGCAAGTAACAGCAACACTCACCAGAGCCCACCAGAAACCTCACCCCATCTGCCCCCAGCACAAAACCAGCATTTTTTGAAAGTAAAGACATAAAAGCATTAAGGATTTGTGCAGGGCAAGTCAGTTATAGCTGACTGCAATTCCTGAAGACTTAACTGTATCTTCTCTATTGAAAAGAGAGATTTAAAACACCTGGTAGAAATTTGTTGCCTCACCTTAACTACAGAAACAGGCTTTGGAAGACAGCTTTGAAAGAGAAGAGCATGTAACAAAACTCTGGCTTTTGAGAAGAGTTTGACAGGAGCAGCTACCTACACATAGATCAGTTTATTTGTGTCTTAATGTAGTTTTTTTTTCCCCTTGGAAACACACACTTGAGTTCTGCCACAGACAAAAAGGATGAATCCTTCAAACTACTCTTCTGCCTCCTTGGCTTCAAACACACATACAGTCATCAGGGTGATGGAAGAAAAGAAAGCAAACTTCAAATACGACCTGCTGGGGAGGTTTGGGTTTCTTTCCTCTCCTCCTTGTAGCTGGTGTAAATATTACACTTCCACTGGGTGAATTAAGAGAAATTTTCACATTGCCCTCCACGTGATCCATAGGAACGGCAGGGGCTGCGTAAAATGCTTGTCCCTGGGTTCTCACACTCTGGAGCCTGACATTGGGGTTTTAAAAACTGAGACTACACAGGGCAGGGGTCCTTCAAATCATAAGAGGAATAAATATTTCGTAGGTGGAGGGTGCTTTGAGAGCCCTCACACCCCAAAACGTCTCACCCCAGGTGATTAGTGCTGGAGGAAGCTCAACACAAACTCATTACACCAGCGATACCAACAAACCTTTTATTTCCCCCCCCCTCCGGAAAACCCAGGCAATTCAAACGGGAAAAGGCACCTCTGGGCGGCATGTGCCGAACTTTTCGGCCTCAAACACTCCCACAAGGTGACTTGAGGGCGGGAAGCCCTCAGGAGAGGGGCCGGTTCTCCCGCCCCCCTCAGCGCCAGGCCCCCTTCTCCTCACAGGGAAACTGCTCAGCGGGAACCCCGGGGAGGGGGGGACACCCCCAAAGCCCGCACCCCCGGGGCTGCGGCATTTGGGGAGGGGGTTTCAGGCTGCAGACCCGGAGAGGAACGGCCGAGAACACGGAGCACCCCTCCCCTCCCCCACGCCGTCCCCTCAGCGCCGGGAAACGGCGGGAAACGCCACCGCCCACCCCCCGGCCAGGCGGCGGCTCCGAGGGACGGGACACCCCCCTGAGCTCCCCCCTCTGCTCTCCTCACGGCTTAACGCCAGCTAAAGGCGGGAGAAGCGGGCCCGCTGTCGGCAAGGGCGGCAATACCTTTCTCCTCCCTCCAGAGCTTTTCCCGCTGGTGCCGGGCTACGTGGTGCTGTGGCTGGCGGCGGCTTCGAGCTGCAGGTTCCCCAGGCTCACGACGGGCTGGAGGAGACGCCGCGCCAGAGCCGACCCGCTCGCCGACGCCGTGCGCCGCTGCCCGCTGCCGCCGCTCTCGCCGCTGCTCCCCGCCGGCTCCGCGCCCGCAGCCCGGCTCCGCACGGCGCCCGTCAGCTGGGTCACGCCTCGCTCGAACCCGACACCCCCGCAGCGCCCGCCCCCCTCCCCGCCGCCCGGTGCCTTCTCCAGGGTGAACGAGCTCAACTCCCTCTTTCCTTCCTGAGGTTATTTCTTTTCTCCTCATCTAAATAAACACACAGCCTTCAGCAGGCTAAGTAACCTAAATGCATCGCTGCACCTGGATGGATCCTCTTTGCTTCACTGGCCTCCCAGTGGAGGGAAAAGTCTTTCCCCTGCAGGTGACCAGGTTGGGCCCTGGAGCACAGCAGGCACTGGCAAGCGCTTATCCTGGGGCTTCGTGGGCGACACAGGTTTTGGGGTGGCAGGTTTGGAGCAAGCTCCTTTACCAAAATAAAGATAATTCGATATTTTTGACAGTGTCAGCAATTTCTTCAGTTGACAAAAGCATTTCTCCCCCATTCTTAAGGCTTGCCATTTTACAAAATGTACCATTTCAGGAAATTCATACACAGAGTATTTTATGTACACCTTCTGGTCAAGAACAGGCTTTTCTTTGACAATACATTCTCTTACTTGACCTGGAACAAAGACAGGGGAGGCACAACGTAGCAGTGTTTCAACTGCTCATAGTTTCTGATAAATAAACACATCAGCACCTCTACTATTACCATTAATCTCAGGTCGTGCTACAATTCCTTACAGTAAAATCCTTACTCTTATCACACTCCAAGATGCAAGGGAGCACTCAGAGTTTACCTTCTAACCAGTCAAAAATCATACTAAGATTCTTCTTTACAAAGCATATTTAAATATTCGTGTCCGATGACCTCCTAAGAGTATGTTATTATCTTCTATCTTTCCTCGATTTCTTCACTTTGCCCAAGTGATGTGCTTTGGTAGCCCAAGGGCAGTTTTCTTAATACAAAAATGAGGAAGCCAACAAGTAAACAGGCATAAAAAAAATCTTAGTTTAAATCACGTTAGTTTGCGGGATGTGGAGCAAATATTTGAACCCATATCCTAGATCACTGCATATTTACCAAGCTAATGAATATTTTAGGGTCCTGTGGGATCTGTTCCACATTTTATAAATCAATGTTTATTGGACCAGAAGGCGAGAGAGAGAAAACTTAATACTCTTCCTGTAAAGGGCATCTGCATGCGTTCTTCAATTTCATTTGTAAAAGCAGCTACAATAGTCATAATTTTGGAAAACATCTAAGGAAAGTATACACCTATATAAAAGGAGAAAAATTATGAAGCCTGGTGTTTACACTAGCACCAAAATAGACCAGATAAAAGACTGGAATAAAACGTTCTTCAGCTTAAAAATACACATGCTCAAATGATCCAATTCCACTTACAAAATTATTATTGCATTTTATTTTCTTTCCTCAGTTGCTGGTGGCACAACTGATTCCACTGAAGTAGTAGGGAATTATGTCACTGCCTTTGATATGAGCATGACCAGTCCTTCGCTTCTTCCACTTACTGCTTTTGGAGGCCTTAAACCAGAGAAGAGATTGGTGGTTTCACATGTAGTGGGAAGATGTATCTAAAAAGCAGCATGTCAGTACTTTAGTAAAACCCGCCAGGCTAGAAAATAGGAGATTGTTTTTCTGAGAAAACTGTAGCGAGCTGTACACATGGTAGGCTGAAGCAAGGATCAAAAGGCTTAAAGATATTCTGCTGAAACGATGAGGATGACATGAGACTGATAGAAAACTGGTCTCTGTGTAACGATCTGGGTTTATCTACTCCATCCAAGGCCTGGTGAGCACACCGGTGACAATCTATGGAGGACGGCAGGAAAAAGGAACAATGTCCAAAAAGTACAGTTTCAGAATTATATATCCTACACAGAATATAGGTTTCTGCTGATACCTGTAGAATGGATATTTAACCTATGGATAAAGTAATGTGTAATGACTGATTAGACAATTCCCATTGCCAATATAACAGCAAATGTCAGTGAACATGAGAGTGAATGCTGCACTATAAAATTGAGAAAGTGTCCCCAGCGTCGTGTCCCCTGCCAGTGCCCTGTGCACCCGCAGGCTGCTGCCTGGTGGGGCATCTTGAGGAGCAGAGAAGCCCTGGGCGGTGGGCAAGCCCCACTCAGCAAGAACTCACACATCCCCGGCTCATCCAGGCTCTTTTCAGCACACACGCAAACCATCGCCCCGCACAAGCTCCAGGGAAGGCGTGTAAGGATTAAGCTCCTCACACAGGGCTGTTCCAGGACATGTGCTAGAACAGAATTATCGAATCATTTTGGCTGGAAAAGGCCTTTGAGATGACGAAGGCCAAACACGACCCAAGCCTAACAGGCCCACTTCTAAAGCACGTGTCTCCTCCAATGCTGCAGGAGCTGGCAAAAGGCCAGTCCAAAAGGGAGCTGTTCCCGAGCACAGGAAGAAAGCAAGCACCGCAGGGGCTGAGGAGCAGTGCAGGGGAGGGAGAAGCGGCCGAGCAGCTGGGCCAAGGGGGTGCTGACCAGTCGCCCCAAGTCGAGGTGGAGGCCCGGGGCCAGCGGTGAAGCCCAAGGCCAGGGGCAGTGCCAGCGGCTGGAGGGAGGTGCTGCTTGCCCTCGCTTCTGGCCTGCTCTGGGCTCCCCAGGGCAAGCCGGAGGGCGCCATCTTGGATGGAACCCCAGGGCAGAGGCCCCCCAGGCTCCGCCCACTTTCCGTTGGGGCCGCCATCTTGGTCAGTTGGAGCCAACTGCTACCAGGGGCAGCAGCAGGGAGCTGTGCTGGCACCGAGCAGCGCAACCAGAGGCAGAGCGCGGCCAAGAGGCACTGCCCAGGCACCCGCAAGCCACTTGTCACCCCCACTGTCACCAGCCGGGCTGTGCTTCTGCTTAAGGGCGACCGTCCTCGTGTCCTGGGCAGGATGGGCCAGGCCAACTGTTGCTGTGGCTCCAGGTAGGCTTTCCCCGGGGCTTGGGGACGTGTGGGAACAGGTCCAGCTCTGCAGCAGCAGCCTGTCTCATGCTCGCTGGTCTTGGCTCTGCAGGGCGGCTCTCAGCGACGCTGAGCCGGTGCTGAGCACGGACGTGCGGCTGACCCGGGGCCGCAAGAGGAGCGAGAGACGCCTTCTCCTCCTCCAAGACCAACTCGTGGTCGCCAAGTTGCAGTAAGACCCTCAGAGCCCAGATGCCTTTCCCCCACCCCTGGCCCTGGCACCAGGGCAGGGACACCCTGACACCGGCCCCCAGGCCTCTCGGTGCTGGATGCACCCATGTGCGTCCCAGGCAGGGCAGGTGCGCGACAGGGCTCTGCCCGCCAGGACTCCAAATCGGCCACCTCCAGCTCACCGCCTGCCTCTCCTCTCTTTGCACAAGTGACACCACCTTGCGCCCACAACTCTCCCTGGCCCTGGACAAGTTGTGGGTGTTGAGCGGAGGCAAGGAGGCTCTGTGGGTGACAGAAGAGGAGCAGGAAGGAAGGGACGAGGACAGCACCTCCCTCCTCTTCGCCTGGCCCAACGGCTCCTTTGTTGCCACTTTTGGGTGAGTCGTGGTGCCACGTGCCGTGGCCACTAGGAGAACTTGCCAACTATCTCCATGGCACCCTGTGCAGAGCCCGGGCAGGGAGCAGGCATCACGCCGGCAGGGAGGGATGGGGGCATTTCCACATCCGGCATCCCCTGGTCCCCAGAAGGGAAGGGCAAAAGCAGCTGCTCTGGCAAGACAGAGGGCGCCAGGGCTTGCTCGGACAGCACCTCTGTCCTGTGCCACGAAGCTTCATCCCGCCCGTGGGTCCATCCTCACAGGGCAAGGCTCTGCAGGCACCTGCCTGTTTACTGCTAGTTTACTGCTTACCAGACTTCAGAGGGAAATTTAATCACACCATGTTTACCCACACCAGCAGAATTTTTTAGAAGAACCACAGCCTCTGGTCATGCAGAAGGAATTACATCTTGGAGGGGAGAGGTCAAAACAAAGATGCTAAATACAGGAAGGACAAAACCCCTCTTCTCAGACTGTTTACAACAATAAGCCCAAGAGCTGCTTAGCAAAGAAAAGCTCTTGTTCACTTTCACAGCACCAGGGGTAGAACAGAAGTAGAAATTTTGGCAAAATACTGGGGTTTTTTTTTCCATATTCCTCCTACAAATGTATGAGGAGCCTACTATGTTTTTCCCCCCTGTTACATCAATGCTTTGATATTTCAGCAATGATGCACTTCCTTCCCTGCCTTCCCACTCCACCTCTTTTCACTACAGTTATTTTAGCCTCAAAGCCGTTAAAAGCTGCTCATTAAGCACAATTCTGCCTTTTCCCTAGTATGATTATTTACACAGGTGGCTTTCTCTGAAAGCATCCCGTGGGGAGAAAAAGCTTGCTGACCACTGTGGTGGCACAGCTGCCCCAAGGTCACTCTGACATCTCAGGCCAAGTTGCACCTGATGGCAAGTACTGTTATCTTGGTGACAAGTACAGCAATTTGGGTGTTGAGCACCTCCTTAACCCTAAATTGCTGCTAACCCAAAGCAGTCTAGTGAAACCTTCTGTCTGCCACATCCACCCATTTGCAGAGTTGTATTTCAAAGGGAGCTGAGGAGCTTGCTGGAAAACCCACAGAGAAGCAATGTGGGAGAACCCTGCACAGCCGGGAGCCACAGGAGATCTTTCATCTAGGTGACAACAACCGACTGAGATCATTCACTAGTGACAATTTACTGACAATTCTGACCTTGTTCTCTTTTTTATTTCCCCCTTTACACCTATTCCCCTAGTAATTAGCCCTAGATTATTTCTCAAAACATAGCCCACATTCTCTGATAACAATCAGACTCAAGATGTTAAAAACTAAACGTGTCAAATGTCGTGTAAACAGTACTCTCTTGTTGGCTGGGGGCGTTTACATATGCTAGTACAGAGAAATTAATCCTGCTGTGCTTAACAGTGCAGTTGTGCCAAATGGCACGAAATAAAGGTTAGTGGTGGAGCCCTGCCTGTCTGGGTGACCTTGCAGGGCTCGGTACAACGGTCTCGGTTCTGATGTGAACTTGCTCAGTGCAACTTTTTACAAGCTTTGCCCTCAAGAGAGCTAAATAAGGCAGTCGACAAGACATTGCGGTCGGGGGGAGGGGGGGGAGAGGGGGAAGAAATTTAAAAAAAAAAAAAAATCAGCTCATTTTCCCTCATTTTCTTGTGCACTGAATATCAGTTCTTCCTTGGTCCTTACTTAGTAAGCTACAATTTAAAACCTTCAAGATTCAACTCCAGATATGCACGCAATCCAACTTGCTTCTTTAGAAAATCTTACCCGCTGGCTGCTCTTACAGCGCTGCTGACAATTCTCCCTGTGCTGTTACACACATTTCTACAAGGAGGCAGCGATCACGATGGGGCTGGTACATCCATCACGGGACGCGGCCAAGCACACAGGTAACAAACGTGCCTCAGAATGCACTAGTGCAACCACACGGTGCATTCAGTGATCTCCAAAGTGCAAACGTACACGGTAAGAAAATGAAACAGCAAAGAAATTTCTCAGTGGGAAGTAGTCAAGCAACCCCTTGCACCCACCCACAACAGAAATGGAGGCCAAAACGCTTTGCCTAGAAAACTCTTTGTGCTTTAATTTATTACCTCAAGAAGGCAGATCTCCATTTCCAGGATTTCTTTCAGAAAAACAAGCTACTTGGGCCACTGGCAAGTGGAGAAGATATTCATACACAGTGTTACAGGTTACCAAGAGAGACTACAGCTTGCCTGGGCTACTACATAATCCTCACTGACGCCTAGAAACTAAAGGGTACCTGTGTAGTTTACAGTGAAAGCTGCCCCCAACTCAAAAGCATCAACCTTCCTCTATCCTTTGATCCTAACAAGCCAGTATCTTACCTGGAACATCAATGCCTTAGAGTAAGTATAAGAAAAGCTCATGAGCACACGCACAGAGAGCACCTGAAAGTTATTTAAAGGTCAGTGCAATGCAGAAGGAATATCTCTATGTTTCAAGAGCCATCGATCTTTACGGGGCACCTTAACTAGCTGTGGATGAAATACTGGATTCCTTTCCTCCTATTGTAATAGAGGCTGCACAATGTTTTTCATGAAAGCTACCTGATAAGGAAGTGATAAATCTCGTGGAATGCTAGGGAGTGATAGACCTTGTAGAATGCTAGGGAGTGACAGACCTTGTGGAATGCTACAGTGTGTGAGGGCAAACTGCAGTATCTGGCCAAAGAACTTATCCAAAAGGGGGGAGGGAAGGGGAATTTTACGACATAAGAACTAATTAGCAGGCCACCTGATGAAGATGATGAGCCTTCCTCTTCAACGACCACCAGGAGGAAGAAAAAGACCCCCTAGCAACAACAGAAGCATGCGCAGACTACCAGTAATGACGTGGTACCCGGAAATACCACCAGAGCTTATAGACTATAAAAATCGCGGTCTCGTCGCTAACGGTTGCGAGCCGTGGGAGGAGCTGAGGCTCCCGGCCGCCAGCGCTGTTTTGCTTATCACTGCTTGCTGATTATCTTAATTGGTAATAAAAACTTTGACTATGGTCTCAACCCGGAGTTTGAGTCTCATCAATTTATAACAATTTTGGTGCCGTGACTCGGATGAAGGCACTTCGGTGAGAACCTTCCCTCAGGGAGGCGCCCCACTGCTTTAAGTGGCCTCTGTTTAAAGGCATCCACTGAATCCTTCACCGACGAACCTTCTAAATTAGTGATAAGCAAAAGAAAACCGGTGACCCTGTAAACTTTGTGCACGAAGATCCGAACGAAGACGCAAGGATGCGTGAGTATAGGCCGGTTATCCGTTCGGTTGGGGTGGGTTTCCTGAGGTGTGCTGAACGAGACGTCCAATTGCGGACGAAGCGAGTGCGGACCCTCCAGTAG
>CM036751.1:0-22126 GCA_020746105.1 Trogon surrucura
GTCCTCGTAGCTTACATTAATCGAAAGCATGGCACTGAAGATGCCAAGACGGCATCAGCAAAACTGCCCGAAGACAAAAGACTTAGTCCTAACCTTACTGTTAGTTCAAGCTAAACATACACATGCAAGTATCCGCGCCCCAGTGTGAATGCCCCAACCTCTTTCTAATCTAAGATAAAGGAGCGGACATCAGGCACGCTCTAGCAGCCCAAGACGTCTTGCCTAGCCACACCCCCACGGGTATTCAGCAGTGATTAACATTAAGCAATAAGTGAAAACTTGACTTAGTTATGGCTTATATAGGGTCGGTAAATCTTGTGCCAGCCACCGCGGTCATACAAGAGACCCAAATTAATTGTCATACGGCGTAAAGAGTGGTTTAAATACTATCTAATATAACTAGGATCAAACTGTAACTGAGCTGTCATAAGCTAAAGATGCACTTAAAACCACCTCTTAAAACGATCTTAGCCCCCGTGATCTACTACATACCACGAAAGCTAGGGCCCAAACTGGGATTAGATACCCCACTATGCCTAGCTATAAATCCTAATGTGCTACATTCACCGAGCCATTCGCCTGGGAACTACGAGCACAAACGCTTAAAACCCTAAGGACTTGGCGGTGTTCCAAACCCCCCTAGAGGAGCCTGTTCTATAATCGATAATCCACGATATACCCGACCTCTCCTTGCATATCAGCCTACATACCGCCGTCTCCAGCTCGCCCTACTGAAGGCCCAACAGCGAGCACAATAGCCCAAGCCTTCGCTAACAAGACAGGTCAAGGTATAGCTAATGGGGAGGAAGAAATGGGCTACATTTTCTAAAATAGAATACCCTTTCTACGAAAAGAGGTATGAAATTTACCTCTAGAAGGCGGATTTAGCAGTAAAAAGAGACTATAAAGCTCTATTTAAGACGGCCCTGGGACACGTACATACCGCCCGTCACCCTCCTCGTAGGCTACAAATAAACCATAACTAATATGTCTATAAGCCAAAGATGAGGTAAGTCGTAACAAGGTAAGTGTACCGGAAGGTGTACTTAGCATATCAAGGCGTAGCTAAACAATAAAGCACTCAGCTTACACCTGAGAGACATCTGTTATCCACTCAGATCGCTTTGAGCCTCACTCTAGCCCACCTATCATAAATAAACATTAGATAATAAAAAATTACTTTCCACGAAGGCCAAAGCATTTTAACACCCCAGTATGGGCGACAGAAAAGGTTAACTTCCATCGGCGCTATAGAGATCACATGTACCGTAAGGGAAAGATGAAATAAAAATGAAAAACCAAGCAACAAATAGCAAAGATAAACCCTTGTACCTTTTGCATCATGATTTAGCAAGAAAAACCAAGCCAAACGAATTTAAGCTTGTCCTCCCGAAACCTGAGCGAGCTACCTTCAAGCAGCTATTAATTGAGCGAACCCATCTCTGTTGCAAAAGAGCGGGATGACTTGCTGGTAGTGGTGAAAAGCCAACCGAGCTGGGTGATAGCTGGTTGCCTGTGAAACGAATCTTAGTTCCTCCCTGATATCTCTCAATACGGACAACTAACTCCATAATCCCTAATTGTAGCAGATCAGGAAATATTTAAAGGGGGTACAGCTCCTTTAAAAAAGAGTACAATCTCCCAAAGAGGATAAGCCACACAAAAATATTCCCTATACATTTGTAGGCCTTCAAGCAGCCATCAACAAAGAGTGCGTCAAAGCTTCACATTCAAAAATCCGTAAAATAACTCGACTCCCTCTTCACTAACAGGCTAATCTATCATTTAATAGAAGAATCAATGCTAAAATGAGTAACCTGGGGTGCCCCCTCTAAAGGCGCAAACTTACATCCAACATTATTAACAGACCTACAAATACCCAAAACCCACTATTACTAGACCTGGTATTCGACTATCTGTTAATCCAACTCAGGAGCGCCCAAAAGAAGATTAAAATCTGTAAAAGGAACTAGGCAATCTCAAGGCCCGACTGTTTACCAAAAACATAGCCTTCAGCCAACCAAGTATTGAAGGTGATGCCTGCCCAGTGACCCCATGTTTAACGGCCGCGGTATCCTAACCGTGCAAAGGTAGCGCAATCAATTGTCTCATAAATCGAGACCTGTATGAATGGCTAAACGAGGTCTTAACTGTCTCTTGCAGATGATCAGTGAAATTGATCTCCCTGTGAAAAAGCAGGGATAATCCCATAAGACGAGAAGACCCTGTGGAACTTTAAAATCAGCGGCTACCCACAACCTAACAACCCCCTACATAGGCTAACCACCCAGACCTGCTAGCTCGCATTTTTCGGTTGGGGCGACCTTGGAGAAAACCAAATCCTCCAAAAATTAGATCACACCTCTTAACCAAGACCCACACCTCAACGTGCTAATAGTAACCAGACCCAATACAATTGACCAATGGACCAAGCTACCCCAGGGATAACAGCGCTATCCCCTTCAAGAGCCCATATCGACAAGGGGGTTTACGACCTCGATGTTGGATCAGGACATCCTAATGGTGCAGCCGCTATTAAGGGTTCGTTTGTTCAACGATTAACAGTCCTACGTGATCTGAGTTCAGACCGGAGTAATCCAGGTCGGTTTCTATCTATGAACAACTTTCTCTAGTACGAAAGGACCGGGAAAGTAAGGCCAATGTATCAACCCATGCCTTCCCTAAAAGTAATGATAACGTCTTAATTACTAAAAGGCTAACCCACTACTATCTCCTAGAAAAGGACTCAGCTAGCGTGGCAGAGCCCGGCAATTGCAAAAGGCTTAAGCCCTTTACCCAGAGGTTCAAGTCCTCTCTCTAGCTTACTTTTTAACTATCATGACCCTACCGCAGACTTTAATTTACCTGATTATGTCCCTGTCTTATGCTATCCCAATTTTAATTGCTGTAGCCTTTCTTACACTAGTAGAACGAAAAGTCTTAAGCTATATACAAGCCCGAAAGGGCCCTAATATCGTAGGCCCTTTCGGTTTACTTCAGCCCCTTGCAGATGGGGTAAAACTATTTATCAAGGAGCCTATTCGCCCATCCACCTCCTCCCCATTTCTATTTCTTGTAACCCCAATATTAGCCCTACTCCTAGCAATTACAATTTGAACCCCTCTGCCACTTCCATTTCCCCTTGCCGATTTAAACCTAGGCTTTCTCTTCCTACTAGCCATATCCAGCCTAGCTGTATATTCTATTTTATGATCGGGCTGAGCCTCCAATTCTAAGTATGCCTTAATCGGAGCCCTACGAGCAGTAGCACAAACTATCTCATACGAAGTAACACTGGCCATCATTCTCCTATCCGTGATTGTCCTAAATGGAAACTACACCCTAGGCACCCTTGCAGTAACGCAAGAGCCACTATACTTAATTTTCTCTTCGTGACCTCTTGCAATAATGTGGTTCATCTCCACCCTCGCTGAAACAAACCGTGCACCCTTCGACCTCACAGAGGGGGAATCAGAACTAGTCTCTGGGTTTAATGTAGAATATGCAGCTGGACCCTTTGCCTTATTTTTCCTCGCTGAATATGCTAATATTATATTAATAAATACTATAACCACCATCTTATTCCTAAATCCTAGCCTACTTCATCTTCCTCCGGAATTATTTTCAACAGCCCTGGCCACCAAGATTTTACTTCTCTCCTCAAGCTTTCTATGAATCCGTGCCTCTTACCCACGATTCCGGTACGATCAACTCATGCATTTACTATGAAAGAATTTTCTTCCCTTAACACTTGCACTGTGTTTATGACACACCAGCATACCAATTTGCTACGCAGGCCTACCTCCTCACCTAAGATAAACCAAGGAAATGTGCCTGAACTTAAGGATCACTATGATAAAGTGAACATAGAGGTATACTAATCCTCTCATTTCCTAATCTTAACCTAATTTAGAAAAGCAGGAATCGAACCTACACAGAAGAGATCAAAACCCTCCATACTTCCTTTATATTACTTTCTAAGTAGGGTCAGCTAAAAAAGCTATCGGGCCCATACCCCGAAAATGATGGTTTAACCCCTTCCTCTACTAATGGGACCGCACGCAAAATTAATTTCAGTCCTAAGCCTAATTATTGGAACAACTACTACAATTTCGAGCAATCACTGAGCAGTAGCCTGAACAGGATTGGAGATTAATACCCTCGCCATTATTCCCCTTATCTCAAAGTCACATCACCCTCGAGCCATCGAAGCCTCAACCAAATATTTCCTAGTCCAAGCAGCTGCCTCCACAACACTACTCTTCTCAAGCATAATCAACGCATGAGCAACAGGACAATGGGACATTACACAACTAACTAACCCTACTGCATGCTTACTACTAACTATAGCAATTGCAACAAAACTTGGTCTAGCACCATTCCACTTCTGATATCCAGAAGTCCTGCAAGGCTCCTCTATAACAACGGCCTTACTTCTATCTACATTAATAAAATTCCCCCCAGTCACCATTCTCTTTCTAACTTCCCAATCCCTCAACCCCACTCTACTAACTACAATAGCAATCCTCTCTACAGCATTAGGGGGCTGAATAGGATTAAATCAGACACAGATCCGAAAGATCCTAGCCTTCTCCTCCATCTCACACCTAGGTTGAATAACCATCATTATTATCTACAGCCCACAACTTACCCTTCTAACCTTTTACTTATACTCCTTAATCACCTCCGCAGTATTCCTCTCACTCAACACAACCAATACTGTAAAACTATCTACACTAATAATTTCCTGAACAAAAATACCAATGCTTAGTGCAATATTACTCCTAACTCTTCTCTCATTAGCTGGCCTCCCCCCCTTAACCGGCTTCATACCTAAGTGACTTATTATTCAAGAACTTACTAAACAAAGCATGACCACATCAGCCACACTCATTGCTATACTCTCACTATTAAGCCTATTCTTCTACCTACGCCTAGCCTACTACTCCACAATCACATTACCACCCAACTCTGCAAATCATATAAAACAATGATATATTAATAAACCAACAAACATCAGTATCGCTATTATCACTGCCTTATCATCCTCTCTCTTACCGCTCTTACCACTAGTTCTAACCTCCATTTAGAAACTTAGGATAGTACCAAAACCGAAGGCCTTCAAAGCCTTAAACAAGAGTTAAACTCTCTTAGTTTCTGTTAAGACTCGCAGGACACTATCCTGCATCTCCTGAATGCAACCCAAGCGCTTTAATTAAGCTAGAGCCTTGCCTAGACAGATGGGCTTTGATCCCATAAAGTACTAGTTAACAGCTAGACGCCCAAACCAACAGGCTTCCGTCTACTAGGTTCCGGTGCATTCTCTGCACATCGATGGATTTGCAACCCAACATGAACTTCACCACGAAACCGATAAGAAGAGGACTTGAACCTCTGTAAAAAGGACTACAGCCTAACGCCTAACAACCCTCAGCCATCTTACCTGTGACCTTCATTAATCGATGATTATTCTCAACTAACCACAAAGACATCGGTACACTATACTTAATCTTCGGAGCATGGGCTGGTATGATTGGTACCTCCCTAAGCCTGCTCATCCGCGCAGAACTAGGTCAACCCGGAACCCTTCTAGGAGATGACCAAATTTACAACGTTATCGTTACCGCTCATGCTTTTGTCATAATCTTCTTTATGGTTATGCCAATTATAATCGGAGGCTTTGGAAACTGATTAGTTCCACTTATAATTGGTGCCCCGGACATAGCCTTCCCACGCATAAATAACATAAGCTTCTGACTACTTCCCCCGTCCTTCCTACTTCTACTAGCTTCTTCCACAGTAGAAGCCGGGGCAGGAACAGGGTGAACCGTATACCCGCCCCTTGCTGGCAACCTAGCTCATGCCGGTGCTTCTGTAGACATAGCCATCTTTTCTCTCCACCTAGCAGGTGTGTCCTCCATTCTAGGCGCAATTAACTTTATTACGACAGCCATCAACATAAAACCCCCAGCCCTATCTCAGTACCAAACCCCACTATTCGTCTGATCGGTCCTTATCACCGCAGTTCTCCTTCTCCTCTCACTCCCTGTCCTAGCTGCAGGAATCACAATACTCCTAACAGACCGAAATCTGAACACTACCTTCTTTGACCCAGCAGGAGGGGGTGACCCCATTCTCTACCAGCATCTGTTCTGATTTTTTGGACACCCAGAAGTCTATATTCTCATCCTTCCTGGCTTCGGAATTATCTCACACGTAGTAGCTTACTACGCAGGAAAAAAAGAGCCATTTGGATACATGGGCATAGTCTGAGCCATGCTATCCATTGGCTTCCTAGGCTTCATTGTATGAGCTCACCATATGTTCACAGTAGGTATAGACGTAGATACCCGAGCTTACTTCACATCCGCCACTATAATCATTGCAATCCCAACTGGTATTAAAGTATTTAGCTGACTAGCTACACTCCATGGAGGAACAATTAAATGGGATCCTCCAATACTATGAGCCCTAGGCTTCATCTTCTTATTTACCATCGGAGGTCTTACAGGAATTGTCCTAGCAAACTCCTCCCTAGACATTGCCCTACATGATACGTACTACGTAGTTGCTCACTTCCACTATGTCCTATCAATAGGGGCTGTATTTGCTATCCTGGCAGGTTTTACTCACTGATTCCCTCTATTCACAGGCTACACCCTACACCCAACCTGAGCAAAAACCCACTTCGGAGTTATATTTACAGGAGTTAACTTAACCTTCTTCCCTCAACACTTCTTAGGCCTAGCAGGTATACCACGACGATACTCAGACTACCCAGATGCATATACCCTTTGAAATACTGTATCCTCAATCGGCTCCTTAATTTCAATAACAGCCGTAATCATGCTTATATTCATTATCTGAGAGGCCTTTTCATCTAAACGAAAAGTGTTACAACCAGAACTAATTACTACCAACATTGAATGAATCCATGGCTGCCCACCTCCTTACCATACCTTCGAAGAACCAGCCTTCGTCCAAGTTCAAGAAAGGAAGGAGTTGAACCCTCACACGCTGGTTTCAAGCCAACCGCATTAAACCACTCATGCTTCTTTCTTATGATGTGTTAGTAAACCAATTACATAGCCTTGTCAAGGCTAAATTACAGGTGAAAACCCTGTACACCTCACATGGCTAATCACTCCCAATTAGGATTTCAAGATGCCTCATCCCCCATTATAGAGGAGCTTGTCGAATTTCACGACCACGCCCTTATAGTCGCATTAGCAATCTGTGCCTTAGTTCTTTATCTCCTAGCACTTATACTTATAGAAAAACTATCCTCAAACACTGTCGATGCTCAAGAAGTTGAACTAGTCTGAACAATTCTGCCAGCCATTGTATTAATCCTATTAGCCCTTCCATCGCTACAAATCCTGTATATAATAGATGAAATTGATGAACCGGACTTAACCTTAAAAGCTATCGGACACCAATGATATTGATCATACGAATATACAGACTTTAAAGATCTCTCATTCGACTCTTACATAATCCCAACATCCGATCTCCCCCTGGGACACTTCCGACTTCTAGAAGTAGACCACCGAGTGGTTATCCCCATAGAATCCCCAATCCGTGTCATCGTTACTGCCGACGATGTTTTACATTCCTGAGCCGTACCCACCCTAGGAGTAAAAACCGATGCAATCCCAGGCCGACTAAACCAAACATCATTCATCACAACTCGACCAGGAATCTTTTATGGACAATGCTCTGAAATTTGTGGAGCAAACCACAGCTACATACCAATTGTTGTAGAATCCTCTCCCCTCTCACACTTCGAAAACTGATCCTTATCCATATCATCCTAAACATTAAGAAGCTATGAATCAGCACTAGCCTTTTAAGCTAGAGAAAGAGGAACAACTCTCTCCTCCTTAATGATATGCCACAACTCAATCCAAGCCCATGATTTTTTATTATACTTCTATCATGATTAACTCTTTCCTTAATTCTCCAACCGAAACTTCTTTCATTCCCATCATCCAACGTACCATCAAACAAAATTTCCATAACCCCTAAAACCCTACCATGAACCTGACCATGAACCTAAGCTTCTTTGATCAATTCACAACTCCGTGCTTCTTGGGCATTCCATTAATCCTCTTATCAATACTATTTCCAACCTTACTCATTCCAACACCAGGAAATCGATGAGTCGGCAATCGCCTAACCACACTACAATCATGATTAATCCATCTCATCACAAAGCAACTCATAACACCTCTTAACAAAACAGGTCATAAATGAGCCTTAATCTTAACATCCCTGATAGTCCTCTTACTTTCCATTAACCTGCTCGGCCTCCTCCCATATACATTCACTCCAACAACCCAACTATCAATAAACCTAGCTTTAGCCTTCCCCCTTTGACTAGCCACCCTCCTAACAGGACTCCGAAATCAACCCTCAGCATCACTAAGTCATCTACTTCCAGAAGGTACACCAACTCCACTAATTCCTGCTCTAATTATAATCGAAACTACTAGCCTGCTCATCCGCCCTGTAGCCCTAGGAGTACGTCTAACAGCCAATCTCACGGCAGGCCATCTACTTATTCAGCTAATTTCTACAGCCTCCACAGCCCTACTCCCTATCATACCTGCAGTTTCCATTCTAACTACTTCTATTCTACTACTACTAACCGTTCTAGAAGTAGCAGTAGCCATAATTCAAGCCTACGTATTTGTACTCCTCTTAAGCCTATACCTACAAGAAAATATCTAATGGCCCACCAAGCACACTCATACCACATAGTTAACCCAAGCCCATGACCAATTTTTGGAGCCGCTGCCGCTTTGCTCACCACTTCAGGCTTAGTCATATGATTCCACTATAATTCCACTCAACTTTTAGCACTAGGATTGCTATCTATAGCCCTAGTGATACTTCAATGATGGCGAGACATTGTACGAGAGGGAACATTCCAAGGTCATCACACCCCTACTGTCCAAAAAGGCTTACGATACGGAATAATCCTCTTCATCACATCCGAGGCATTCTTCTTTCTCGGATTCTTCTGAGCATTCTTCCACTCTAGCTTAGTTCCCACTCCAGAACTAGGAGGACAATGACCCCCTACAGGAATTAACCCCCTTAACCCCCTAGAAGTTCCACTTTTAAACACTGCTATCCTCCTAGCATCCGGTGTTACTGTAACATGAGCCCACCACAGCATTACAGAAGGAAACCGAAACCAAAGCATTCAGGCCCTAACTCTAACAATCCTACTGGGATTTTATTTCACGCTTTTACAAGCCATAGAATACCATGAAGCTTCATTTTCAATTGCAGACGGTGTGTACGGCTCAACATTCTTCGTAGCCACAGGATTTCACGGCCTTCACGTAATCATTGGGTCATCTTTCCTGCTAGTCTGTCTCCTACGACTAATCAAATTCCATTTTACATCCAACCACCACTTCGGATTTGAAGCCGCAGCCTGGTACTGGCACTTCGTAGACGTCATCTGACTATTCCTCTATATAACCATTTACTGATGAGGATCATGCTCTTCTAGTATATTCAATACAATTGACTTCCAATCTCTAAAATCTGGTACAACCCCAGAGAAGAGCAATCAACATAATCATATTTATACTTACCATATCATTCCTCATCACCGCCATCCTCACTATACTAAACCTTTGACTCGCCCAAACCACACCAGACTCAGAAAAACTCTCCCCATACGAATGTGGATTTGACCCACTAGGATCTGCCCGACTTCCATTCTCAATCCGATTCTTCCTCAGTAGCTATCCTTTTCCTTCTATTTGATCTAGAAATTGCACTCCTCCTCCCGCTCCCATGAGCCACCCAACTAGACTCTCCAATCACCACCCTAGCCTGAACCTCAATAATCCTTCTCCTACTAACACTAGGCTTAATCTATGAGTGAATCCAGGGCGGCCTAGAATGAGCAGAATAAACCACAGAAAGTTAGTCTAACTAAGACATCTGATTTCGACTCAGCAAATCATAGCCCGCACCTATGACTTTCTCAATGTCACTATCTCACCTTTTCTTCTACCTTGCTTTTATCTCCAGCGGTATTGGACTTGCCTTCCACCGTACTCACCTGGTTTCTGCTCTACTATGTTTAGAAAGCATAATATTATCTATATATGTTGCTCTATCAACCTGACCAATTGAAAACCAAGCAGCTTCATTTACTCTCATCCCTGTACTAATACTATCGTTCTCAGCCTGTGAGGCGGGAACAGGCCTAGCTGTCCTAGTTGCTTCCACACGAACCCATGGATCAGACCACCTACACAACCTTAACCTTCTACAATGCTAAAGATTCTCCTCCCAACAATCATACTTATCCCAACCGCCCTC
The DNA here is from genome assembly GCA_020746105.1 of Trogon surrucura. Taxonomy (NCBI): domain Eukaryota; kingdom Metazoa; phylum Chordata; class Aves; order Trogoniformes; family Trogonidae; genus Trogon; species Trogon surrucura. The sequence goes on from CM036751.1 coordinate 10,351, forward strand.
CTCTCCCCCCAAAAATCCATGTGAACTATCACCACCACACACAGCCTCCTAATTGCTACGCTAAGCCTCCACTGACTTATCCCATCGTACTTCCCCTACAACATTCAATCCCAATGAACTGGCATCGACCAAATCTCGTCTCCCCTACTAGTCTTATCTTGCTGACTTTTACCACTTATAATTATAGCAAGCCAACATCACTTGCAACACGAACCCCAGCCACGAAAACGGATGTTCATTACTACCCTAATCGTGGTTCAACCATTCATCCTTCTAGCATTCTCAACTACAGAGTTAATATTATTCTATATTTCATTTGAAGCAACCCTAATCCCAACCCTAATCCTTATCACACGATGAGGTAATCAACCTGAGCGTCTAAGCGCCGGAACTTACCTTTTATTCTACACCCTTATCAGTTCTCTTCCCCTGTTAGTGGCAATCCTATATCTTCACTCACATATTGGGACCCTATACCTCCCCATACTAAAGCTAATCCACCTCTCACTAACCAATTCATGATCAGACATGTTAACAGGAGTCGCAATACTTATAGCATTTATAGTAAAAGCACCCCTATATGGTCTCCATCTCTGACTCCCAAAAGCCCATGTCGAAGCCCCCATTGCAGGCTCAATATTACTTGCAGCACTCCTCCTAAAACTAGGGGGATATGGTATTATACGAGTAACCCTCCTAATAAACCCAATTTCAAACCAACTTCACTACCCTTTTCTCACCCTAGCTTTATGAGGTGCACTAATAACCAGCTCAATCTGCCTCCGTCAAACTGATTTAAAATCACTCATCGCTTACTCCTCAGTAAGCCATATAGGCCTAGTCATTGCTGCAGCCATAATCCAAACCCACTGAGCATTCTCCGGGGCCATAATCCTAATAATCTCCCACGGACTGACTTCCTCAATGCTATTCTGCCTGGCCAACACAAACTACGAACGCACTCACAGCCGAATCCTCTTTCTTACACGAGGACTACAACCCATCCTACCCCTAATAGCTACCTGATGACTTCTAGCTAATTTAACAAACATAGCACTACCTCCAACCACAAACCTAATAGCAGAGCTTACAATTATGATTGCCCTGTTCAACTGATCCCCACTAACCATCATCCTAACTGGAGCCGCAACATTCTTAACTGCCTCATATACTCTCTTCATATTGCTAACTACCCAACGAGGAATTCTACCTTCTCACATCACATCAATCCAAAATTCAAATACACGAGAGCACCTTCTAATAACTCTCCACATTACCCCAATACTACTACTCATCCTAAAACCAGAACTAATCTCTGGAATTCCTACATGCAAGTATAGTTTAACCCAAACATTAGACTGTGATTCTAAAAATAGAAGTTAAACCCTTCTTACCTGCCCCAAGGAGGGTTCAACCAGCGAAAACTGCTAATTCTCGCATCTGAGTTTAAAACCTCAGCCTCCTTGCTTTTAAAGGATAATAGCAATCCACTGGTCTTAGGAGCCACCTATCTTGGTGCAAATCCAAGTAAAAGCAGTGGAAACCCCATTACTGCTAAACACACTCACACTTCTCACACTAATAATTATCCTTACCCCCATAATCCTTCCCTTCTTAATTCAGACTAAAAATAACCCCGCTTCACTCACCCTCACAGTAAAAACTGCCTTCTTCACTAGCCTAGTACCCACAACACTATTCATATACTCAGGTGCAGAAAGTATCTCCTCATACTGAGAATGAAAATATATCACAAACTTTAAAATCCCTATTAGCCTCAAAATAGACCAATACTCCATAACCTTCCTCCCCATCGCCCTGTTTGTTACATGATCAATCCTACAATTCGCCCTGTGATACATAAGCTCCGAACCACATATCACAAAATTTTTCTCACACCTTTTAATATTTCTAGCTGCCATACTAACCCTAACTATCGCTAACAACATATTTCTATTATTCATCGGTTGAGAGGGAGTAGGAATTATATCCTTCCTCTTAATTGGCTGATGATACGGACGAACTGAAGCCAACACAGCTGCCCTTCAGGCAGTACTATATAATCGAATCGGAGATATTGGACTTATCCTATGCATAGCCTGACTTGCCTCCACCATAAACACCTGAGAAATCCAACAAACATTTACCCAACACCAAACCCCCACACTTCCCCTACTAGGCCTTATCCTAGCAGCCACAGGAAAATCCGCCCAATTCGGTTTACACCCATGACTTCCAGCCGCCATAGAAGGACCTACCCCAGTCTCCGCCCTACTTCACTCAAGTACTATAGTAGTAGCCGGAATCTTCCTGCTAATCCGCACTCATCCTATAATTGAAAACAACCAAACCGCCCTCACCCTTTGCCTGTGTTTAGGGGCTCTTTCCACAATATTTGCAGCCACATGTGCTATCACCCAAAACGACATCAAAAAAATCATTGCTTTCTCCACATCAAGCCAACTAGGGCTAATAATAGTTACCATTGGTCTAAACCTACCACAACTGGCCTTCCTACATATCTCAACCCACGCCTTCTTCAAAGCAATATTATTCCTATGTTCTGGCTCTATCATCCACAACCTCAACGGAGAACAAGACATCCGAAAAATAGGGGGACTACAAAAAATACTCCCTACAACCGCTTCCTGTCTAACAATCGGGAACCTAGCCCTGATAGGTACCCCTTTCCTAGCAGGATTCTACTCAAAAGACCTCATTATCGAAAGCCTGAACACCTCATACCTAAACACATGGGCCCTAACCCTTACATTACTGGCCACATCATTCACTGCAACCTACAGCCTACGCATAACCATCTTAACTCAGGCAGGATCAACTCGCATAGCCACAATCACACCCATAAACGAGAACAATCCTATAATCTTAAAACCAATCACCCGACTTGCCTTAGGAAGCATCACTGCTGGCCTACTAATCTCATCCCTTACTCCTCCTGTAAAAACCCCTCCAATAACTATGCCCATAGTAACGAAAACCGCAGCCATTATAGTTACCGCACTAGGCATTATAATAGCCCTAGAACTATCTAACCTAGCACACAACCTAAACAAACCAAAACAAAACACCTACCTAAACTTCTCCTCTTCCCTAGGCTATTTCAACCCACTCACACACCGCTTAACTTCCCTAAATCTCCTAAATAACGGACAAAAAGTTGCCTCACATCTGATCGACCTGTCTTGATACAAAAAAATAGGCCCAGAAGGACTTGCCGACCTACAACTTAAAGCATCAAAAGCCACTACCACCCTACACACTGGACTTATCAAAACCTATCTGAGCTCCTTTGCCCTATCCATCCTAGTCCTGATCTTATCTCAAACAACCCAAAACTAATGGCACCCAACATTCGCAAGAACCACCCACTATTAAAAACAATCAACAGCTCCCTAATCGACCTCCCTACCCCCTCAAACATCTCCGCCTGATGAAACTTTGGGTCACTACTAGGAATTTGCCTACTAACCCAAATCTTTACTGGCCTCCTCCTAGCTGCCCATTATACTGCCGACACAACACTAGCCTTCTCATCAGTCGCCCACACATGTCGAAACGTCCAATACGGTTGACTGCTTCGTAATCTTCACGCTAATGGAGCCTCATTCTTCTTCATCTGTATCTACTTCCACATCGGACGAGGATTCTATTACGGCTCTTATCTATTCCAGGAAACCTGAAACACAGGGGTAGTACTCCTTCTCACCCTTATAGCTACCGCTTTTGTAGGCTACGTCCTGCCATGAGGGCAGATATCATTCTGAGGAGCTACAGTAATTACCAACCTATTCTCTGCAGTCCCTTATATCGGCCAAACTTTAGTTGAATGGGCCTGAGGTGGATTTTCAGTAGACAACCCCACACTAACCCGATTCTTTGCCTTACACTTCCTCCTGCCCTTTATAATTGCCGGACTCACCCTAATCCACCTCACATTCCTCCACGAATCTGGCTCCAACAACCCCTTAGGCATTATATCCAACTCCGATAAAATCCCATTTCACCCCTACTTTTCACTCAAAGACGTCCTAGGATTTGTAATTATACTACTCCTCTTAACAACCCTAGCTTTATTCCACCCTAACCTCCTGGGCGACCCAGAAAATTTCACACCCGCAAACCCCCTAGTTACACCACCACATATTAAGCCAGAATGATATTTTCTATTTGCCTATGCTATTTTACGATCTATCCCAAATAAACTAGGGGGTGTACTAGCCCTAGCTGCCTCAGTCTTAATCCTCTTCCTAATCCCATTCCTCCACAAATCCAAACAACGTGCCCTAACATTCCGCCCTCTGTCCCAACTACTATTCTGACTACTAGTCTCAAACTTATTTATCCTAACATGAATTGGAAGCCAACCAGTAGAACACCCATTCATCATCATTGGCCAACTAGCCTCTACCACCTACTTTACTATCATCCTGATTCTCTTCCCAATTACTAGTGCCTTAGAAAACAAAATACTTAACTACTAAATACTCTAATAGTTTATACAAAACATTGGTCTTGTAAACCAAAAACTGAAGGACTCCTCCCCTTCTTAGAGTAGCCCAAAATTCGTGCGGCGCCGCCTCAAAAAAGGAGGACTTAAACCTCCCTCTCCAACTCCCAAAGCTGGTGTTTTACCACTAAACTACTTTTTGCCCCTCTCCCCCTAAACCGCCCGAATCGCCCCACGAGACAGCCCCCGTACAAGCTCTAACACAACAAACAAAGTTAATAATAACCCCCACCCTGCCACCAAAAACATCCCACTCCCCACGAATAAAACATAGCCACCCCACTAAAATCCAACCGAGCAGCAAACATCCCCTCACTATCAACAGTACTTACCCCTAACTTCCACTCTCCCATAAAACCACCAATCAACCCCACCCCTACCACCAATGCGAACCCAACCACATAACCCAAAACCCGTCAATCCTCCAAAACCTCAGGAAATGGGTCCGCGGCCAAAGATACCGAATACACAAAAACTACTAGCATTCCCCCTAAGTACACTATAAACAAAACCAAGGAGACAAAAGAAGCCCCTACACTAACCAACCATCCACACCCCACAACAGAAGCTACCACCAAACCAACCACCCCATAATACGGAGATGGATTTGACGCAACTACAAATGCTCCAAGAACAAAACAAACACCAAGAAAAAATACGAGATAAGCCATGACAATTTCTGCCTGGCTTATCTCCAAGACCTGTAGCCTGAAAAACTACTGTTGTACTTCACTACAGAAACCTTCATCCGACCCCCCCCCTACCCCCCCCCACCCGTCTTGCTTTAAATCAGCACGACGTATGTGGATACGCATTGCACTATATTCCCTACTAGATTCAATATGATCTCCAAAGGAAATACTAATGCAATTATTTAATACATAGCACTTTACTACGGATATTACAGCATCCTATACACACACCTAACACAGGTAACTGTTAACACTTAATGATACCCACAAATTACCTCTAAAACAAGTACTAAACCCATAATCACAGTAAACAATTATGCTCAATCCCTTTACTACCGTACGAGGAATAAATCAAGTACTGTACCTTCATGAATCAATGACTTAAACGTACTCCGTGCAGAACAACCTCAAAAATACGGAAGTGCTTGAGTGCCCCCTTGCATGTTTCGGCGGCCATGGGTTTACGAACTTTCTCCGAAATGCACAAAGCAGGCGCCAGGTTATCTATTAGTCGTACTCCTCACGTGAAACCAACAACCCGGCGTCAGTAATGTCCTAAGACCCTAGCTTCAGGCCCATTCTTTCCCCCTACACCCTAGCCCAACTTGCTCTTTGGCGCCTCTGGTTCCTATTTCAGGGCCATGATAATTATAATTCCCTTATTTCTCACTTTTCACCGATACATCTGGCAGGGCTATTTATCTTTCATCTCGTTCGTAATCTCGGCATTGGACGCCCTGCCTCTTTTCTTTTTTTTTTAAATCTCATCTCAATAAGCCCTTCAAAGTGCGGCGGGTGTTCCCAATCTCTTGACATGAGCATCACATGATCTCCTAACGGCGTCTCTACCGGAATGCTTATGGCGTCATGGCTGAACCGGGTAAGCCGGGCGTTCTACTTTCCATACTGATGCACTTTTAATTACATCATGGTATTCTCACATGTTGGCCTAAGATAAAGGTAATCGGTGTCATGGCTTCGGAACCGGGCGGGGAGAGAAATACTCCAAATCTGGTAACCCGTAACTGCATGTGATTTATCCACAATATGTATGCCTAATGATGTTATTAAGTTAATGCTTAATGGACATGTTTTTTTTATCATCATTTATCGTTTGTTCATCGTTTGTCAAAAACAACGTTTCTAGGAACTTTTAGGCTTAAACCCCTATTTATTCATCATTCGTTCATCAATCATCATTTAACAAAAATTTTACAAACTAATACCGCCCAAAATCATAGCAACATCAAATTCATCAAACTCATTTCACTTTTGTTGTTTTTGTTTGTTTATTTTTAAAAACATTGGCCTAAATCTTTACCAACCAATTACTTGTTTCTTTCTCTTGTTGTTTGTTGAACACAAACAAACATTGGCTTAAATCTTTACCAACCAATTACTTGTTTCTTTCTCTTGTTGTTTGTTGAACACAAACAAACATTGGCTTAAATCTTTACCAACCAATTATTTGTTTCTTTCTCTTGTTGTTTGTTGAACACAAACAAACATTGGCCTAAATCTTTACCAACCAATTACTTGTTTCTTTCTCTTGTTGTTTGTTGAACACAAACAAACATTGGCTTAAATCTTTACCAACCAATTACTTGTTTCTTTCTCTTGTTGTTTGTTGAACACAAACAAACATTGGCCTAAATCTTTACCAACCAATTACTTGTTTCTTTCTCTTGTTGTTTGTTGAACACAAACAAACATTGGCCTAAATGTTTCTTTCTCTTGTTGTTTGTTGAACACAAACAAACATTGGCCTAAATCTTTACCAACCAATTACTTGTTTCTTTCTCTTGTTGTTTGTTGAACACAAACAAACATTGGCTTAAATCTTTACCAACCAATTACTTGTTTCTTTCTCTTGGTGCTTGCTGAACACAAACAAACATTGGCTTAAATCTTTACCAACCAATTACTTGTTTCTTTCTCTTGGTGCTTGCTGAACACAAACAAACATTGGCTTAAATCTTTACCAACCAATTACTTATTTCCTTCTCTTGGTGCTTGCTGAACACAAACAAACATTGGCCTAAATCTTTACCAACCAATTACTTGTTTCTTTCTCTTGTTGTTTGTTGAACACAAACAAACATTGGCTTAAATCTTTACCAACCAATTACTTGTTTCTTTCTCTTGTTGTTTGTTGAACACAAACAAACATTGGCCTAAATCTTTACCAACCAATTACTTGTTTCTTTCTCTTGTTGTTTGTTGAACACAAACAAACATTGGCTTAAATCTTTACCAACCAATTACTTATTTCCTTCTCTTGGTGCTTGCTGAACACAAACAAACATTGGCCTAAATCTTACCAACCAATTACTTATTTCCTTCTCTTGGTGCTTGCTGAACACAAACAAACATTGGCCTAAATCTTTACCAACCAATTACTTATTTCCTTCTCTTGGTGCTTGCTGAACACAAACAAACATTGGCTTAAATCTTTACCAACCAATTACTTGTTTCTTTCTCTTGGTGCTTGCTGAACACAAACAAACATTGGCTTAAATCTTTACCAACCAATTACTTATTTCCTTCTCTTGGTGCTTGCTGAACACAAACAAACATTGGCTTAAATCTTTACCAACCAATTACTTATTTCCTTCTCTTGGTGCTTGCTGAACACAAACAAACATTGGCCTAAATCTTTACCAACCAATTACTTATTTCCTTCTCTTGGTGCTTGCTGAACACAAACAAACATTGGCCTAAATCTTTACCAACCAATTACTTATTTCCTTCTCTTGGTGCTTGCTGAACACAAACAAACATTGGCCTAAATCTTACCAACCAATTACTTATTTCCTTCTCTTGGTGCTTGCTGAACACAAACAAACATTGGCCTAAATCTTTACCAACCAATTACTTATTTCCTTCTCTTGGTGCTTGCTGAACACAAACAAACATTGGCCTAAATCTTTACCAACCAATTACTTATTTCCTTCTCTTGGTGCTTGCTGAACACAAACAAACATTGGCCTAAATCTTTACCAACCAATTACTTATTTCCTTCTCTTGGTGCTTGCTGAACACAAACAAACATTGGCCTAAATCTTTACCAACCAATTACTTATTTCCTTCTCTTGGTGCTTGCTGAACACAAACAAACATTGGCCTAAATCTTTACCAACCAATTACTTATTTCCTTCTCTTGGTGCTTGCTGAACACAAACAAACATTGGCCTAAATCTTTACCAACCAATTACTTATTTCCTTCTCTTGGTGCTTGCTGAACACAAACAAACATTGGCCTAAATCTTTACCAACCAATTACTTATTTCCTTCTCTTGGTGCTTGCTGAACACAAACAAACATTGGCCTAAATCTTTACCAACCAATTACTTGTTTCTTTCTCTTGGTGCTTGCTGAACACAAACAAACATTGGCCTAAATCTTTACCAACCAATTACTTATTTCCTTCTCTTGGTGCTTGCTGAACACAAACAAACATTGGCCTAAATCTTTACCAACCAATTACTTATTTCCTTCTCTTGGTGCTTGCTGAACACAAACAAACATTGGCCTAAATCTTTACCAACCAATTACTTATTTCCTTCTCTTGGTGCTTGCTGAACACAAACAAACATTGGCTTAAATCTTTACCAACCAATTACTTGTTTCTTTCTCTTGGTGCTTGCTGAACACAAACAAACATTGGCTTAAATCTTTACCAACTATACTAGCCCTAGCTGCCTCAGTCTTAATCCTCTTCCTAATCCCATTCCTCCACAAATCCAAACAACGTGCCCTAACATTCCGCCCTCTGTCCCAACTACTATTCTGACTACTAGTCTCAAACTTATTTATCCTAACATGAATTGGAAGCCAACCAGTAGAACACCCATTCATCATCATTGGCCAACTAGCCTCTACCACCTACTTTACTATCATCCTGATTCTCTTCCCAATTACTAGTGCCTTAGAAAACAAAATACTTAACTACTAAATACTCTAATAGTTTATACAAAACATTGGTCTTGTAAACCAAAAACTGAAGGACTCCTCCCCTTCTTAGAGTAGCCCAAAATTCGTGCGGCGCCGCCTCAAAAAAGGAGGACTTAAACCTCCCTCTCCAACTCCCAAAGCTGGTGTTTTACCACTAAACTACTTTTTGCCCCTCTCCCCCTAAACCGCCCGAATCGCCCCACGAGACAGCCCCCGTACAAGCTCTAACACAACAAACAAAGTTAATAATAACCCCCACCCTGCCACCAAAAACATCCCCACTCCCCACGAATAAAACATAGCCACCCCACTAAAATCCAACCGAGCAGCAAACATCCCCTCACTATCAACAGTACTTACCCCTAACTTCCACTCTCCCATAAAACCACCAATCAACCCCACCCCTACCACCAATGCGAACCCAACCACATAACCCAAAACCCGTCAATCCTCCAAAACCTCAGGAAATGGGTCCGCGGCCAAAGATACCGAATACACAAAAACTACTAGCATTCCCCCTAAGTACACTATAAACAAAACCAAGGAGACAAAAGAAGCCCCTACACTAACCAACCATCCACACCCCACAACAGAAGCTACCACCAAACCAACCACCCCATAATACGGAGATGGATTTGACGCAACTACAAATGCTCCAAGAACAAAACAAACACCAAGAAAAAATACGAGATAAGCCATGACAATTTCTGCCTGGCTTATCTCCAAGACCTGTAGCCTGAAAAACTACTGTTGTACTTCAACTACAGAAACCTTCATCCGACCCCCCCCCTACCCCCCCCACCCGTCTTGCTTTAAATCAGCACGACGTATGTGGATACGCATTGCACTATATTCCCTACTAGATTCAATATGATCTCCAAAGGAAATACTAATGCAATTATTTAATACATAGCACTTTACTACGGATATTACAGCATCCTATACACACACCTAACACAGGTAACTGTTAACACTTAATGATACCCACAAATTACCTCTAAAACAAGTACTAAACCCATAATCACAGTAAACAATTATGCTCAATCCCTTTACTACCGTACGAGGAATAAATCAAGTACTGTACCTTCATGAATCAATGACTTAAACGTACTCCGTGCAGAACAACCTCAAAAATACGGAAGTGCTTGAGTGCCCCCTTGCATGGTTTCGGCGGCCATGGGTTTACGAACTTTCTCCGAAATGCACAAAGCAGGCGCCAGGTTATCTATTAGTCGTACTCCTCACGTGAAACCAACAACCCGGCGTCAGTAATGTCCTAAGACCCTAGCTTCAGGCCCATTCTTTCCCCCTACACCCTAGCCCAACTTGCTCTTTGGCGCCTCTGGTTCCTATTTCAGGGCCATGATAATTATAATTCCCTTATTTCTCACTTTTCACCGATACATCTGGCAGGGCTATTTATCTTTCATCTCGTTCGTAATCTCGGCATTGGACGCCCTGCCTCTTTTCTTTTTTTTTTAAATCTCATCTCAATAAGCCCTTCAAAGTGCGGCGGGTGTTCCCAATCTCTTGACATGAGCATCACATGATCTCCTAACGGCGTCTCTACCGGAATGCTTATGGCGTCATGGCTGAACCGGGTAAGCCGGGCGTTCTACTTTCCATACTGATGCACTTTTAATTACATCATGGTATTCTCACATGTTGGCCTAAGATAAAGGTAATCGGTGTCATGGCTTCGGAACCGGGCGGGGAGAGAAATACTCCAAATCTGGTAACCCGTAACTGCATGTGATTTATCCACAATATGTATGCCTAATGATGTTATTAAGTTAATGCTTAATGGACATGTTTTTTTTATCATCATTTATCGTTTGTTCATCGTTTGTCAAAAACAACGTTTCTAGGAACTTTTAGGCTTAAACCCCTATTTATTCATCATTCGTTCATCAATCATCATTTAACAAAAATTTTACAAACTAATACCGCCCAAAATCATAGCAACATCAAATTCATCAAACTCATTTCACTTTTGTTGTTTTTGTTTGTTTATTTTTAAAAACATTGGCCTAAATCTTTACCAACCAATTACTTGTTTCTTTCTCTTGTTGTTTGTTGAACACAAACAAACATTGGCTTAAATCTTTACCAACCAATTACTTGTTTCTTTCTCTTGTTGTTTGTTGAACACAAACAAACATTGGCTTAAATCTTTACCAACCAATTATTTGTTTCTTTCTCTTGTTGTTTGTTGAACACAAACAAACATTGGCCTAAATCTTTACCAACCAATTACTTGTTTCTTTCTCTTGTTGTTTGTTGAACACAAACAAACATTGGCTTAAATCTTTACCAACCAATTACTTGTTTCTTTCTCTTGTTGTTTGTTGAACACAAACAAACATTGGCCTAAATCTTTACCAACCAATTACTTGTTTCTTTCTCTTGTTGTTTGTTGAACACAAACAAACATTGGCCTAAATCTTTACCAACCAATTACTTGTTTCTTTCTTCTTGCTTGTTACATAATCCTCCAAGCTCTTCCCCACACGCTAATCTAACTAACCACCACTGCATAACAACAGTAACAACAACAATCGACTAATCTATAATAGCTTAGTCTCCACTATATTACCAAACC